>JAPQRQ010064616.1:0-41533 GCA_037367365.1 Apogon talboti | reverse complement strand
AAGTCACAGTTTTGATATATGTTGTGGAAATGCAAACAGAAAGGCAATTTTGTGTTGCCAAGCAGTAAAAACTCTCAAGTTGACTTATTTTCAAATAAGGAATACGTTTACCACTAACGCCCAATGTGACAAATATGTAACAACACAGATCTTTGGTAATAAAAAATGTTATTCTGAGAACAACAGTAGAAATGTGTTCTATGTGGTCCACTTAGTCTGTGGTATATCCCACATAATTTTCCTTTAAGGATAAATGGGTCTGGGTTCTTATGGGTTAAACAGGAAATTAGACACAATGGCCTGACTAGTACAAGCCTTCTTCAAATAAAGGTCTCTAACCTTTTGCATTGGAGATAAATAAAAGTCCTGGCCACCGTTTGAGGAAGTTCCATAATTTTATTTGGCCCAGATAATTGGAATGAGTCAATAATTATATAGCTTGTTACAGGCCTATTAAGATATAAATGGCTTTAAAATCATAATAACATCTGGTGTCTAATGCGTTTGTCTAAATTGACATTGTAGTGAATAATTGATTATACTGTATAATTGATTAATAGTTCTTTTTATCCACTGCTGTTCTAATGCCTTGGGGTGTCTTATCACCTGTGGTATCTTAACTCATATGCCGTCGTAAATTCTCAGATCTGTACTACAGGTATGTTTTTTGTTAATGTATGTGGAGCTACTGAGCAGTGGAAGTGATCAGTCATGGAAAAATGACAGAATAATCAGGATGCTCTTGTCTCTGTCTCTTTTTACATCTATGGCTTTAAAACATGTTGTAGTTTACAAGGCGAACAGTCAGATCTTTGACACAGGGCAGAAAAAAATTATACTTGGGAGAAATTTAGATGCAAATAAGTGTGATGACAGTGAATAATATCGTATGTGCTTGTGTAGACCAATAAGAAACAAGGAATGTGTGTTAGATGGGAACTGCAACAAAACTTCACCATGTGTGGAGCAGTGCAGATACAAGTGTTAAACAAAGGCTTTGGCAAAGTATGTGAGAGGTGGAAACAGTGTTTAAAAAGTGTTAAAGTCATAATGAAGAACCACTCTTAATAGTTATTTAACAGTGGTGGATGTAAACAAGTGTCATTGTGCATTTTCCGTTGAGATTTTCCTCAATACATTTGGGTGTAAACTGCTGTTGTCTCTGCTGTTTGTTTAACTACACCCGAATAATCAATGGAACAGCTTAATTCAGTTGAAGTGCTAATCAATAGAGATTATCCCAGGTTTTGTGCCTTTATCTGACTTTGTATTTTCTTGCCTCTTTTTCTAATTCACTGGAGCTTCGTTTATCTCAGCTGCTCTCATTTCTAGTTCCTTTATAAAGATTTTTTTTCCTTTCATATCATCTTTTCATTTTTGGAACATGCAGTATAGCAATTAATCATGCTCACACTATCTTCTTTTTTTATGTTTCAGAAAAGGACATATTTGAAAGAAAGGAGTCGTTTGAAGCCCAGACAGGGAGCGAGACAGGTATTGAATATTATTTCTATTTCGGCTTACCTGCAAATGTACAGTAACTGCTTCTTTTATAAAAACTGGGTCCCTGCTGTTGAATAATGTTATTGAGGTTTTGTTCTGTTTCAGTTCAACTTTCCAGTTCACTGAGTCATTAAAAGTAGAGCGTGATTTAGAGATCTGTTCTTCATAGCCTTTCATGTATTGTCTTTACATGACTGGCTATCACATGATGTGTTTGAAACATTTCTCGGTTCATTTAACAGGTATTATAGCGATTGCTGCTCTTCTGGGCTTAGCGATCCTTGTCCTCCTCTGCATCCTGGTGTACTGCCTCCTAAGGGGAAAGAAGAAGACTGTCCAACACCACCGAGTGCCCATCAACACCGCCCCGGTCACTTCAATAGAGGACAGAGAGCGTCTGGTCTACAACAGCACAACCAAACCCATCTGACCCCTGAGCCCTCACCTTTGACCCCCTTCCCAGTTGTGAATGACACAGGGTTTTATTTATAGCTGTGTCTCATACTTAACAAACTCAGATTGATAAGAGGAAACACTGTGGATGTGTGAATGCTTGAAGAGCCACACGTTTATTTTGTTCATACATTTACGTGTCGTTTAAGGGTTGTCGTACACAGAAGTCAGAATGTGTTTAGTTTTGAAATTTGTTTTAAGCTTGTTTTTAATGCGGTAAAATGTCAGTGTCGTTGCGAAAACAGTTTGTACTCAGGTTGAAAGGGAAGGAATGTGTGGGATTTTACCCCTGGAGCTGATTGATGTTGTCCCCATAGGACCAGTTAAAGATTCCAATAAACAGTGTGCTTATTTTAAAATATAGCTGGTCTGTTACTTCAAAATATATATTTTTTTCCATTAAAACTAAGCTCTTAATACTACTGTGGATATGTATTGCTAATGGTGATCCGTCACTGGAACCATGCCATGACGTCACTTTTGTTTTTAACCCATTTTCCTCTTCATTGTTACCCACTGTATTTGACTGCAGATACAGGTGAAATGTATATATTATTAGGATTTTAAGAAAATAATGTTTTATTTGAAAATTTAATTCTGTTTTTAAAGTGTTCAGGATTAAGCGTAATGCTTATTCATCCATCTAAAAAAAAAAAGCTGCCTCTCTATTAAACTTTTAACACACTTTAAACCTCTCAAATGTTTGTACATATCACCCATTACAGATGTCTCTTACTTTTGCAATAATACCATAATACTGAATAAAAGTATTAAATTAATGACTGTGAGTGACAGTGTGTTTTTTTTAATCCTAAAATAAAGAAGTTTGTTTGATTATGTCTTTTGCTGATAATTTCTATGGCATATACTGTAAACAACATAACAGGGAATGCTCTACATTAACCATCAGTGGCAGCAGCAATTATAGCTCATAATATGTCAAATGCTTCACATAATGAACTGCACTGAAGTTTTATGTAACGCTGAAGTCAAAAATACCCTCCAGTACCAGTATGTCTGTTTTCATGCTGTAGATACTTTTGTAGTAGCCTCATCCAGAACTCTTGGCCTGAACTTTGTGGACACATTCAATGTTCAAAAACCTTTGGTAGCTCATATGTGTTTCAGTGATCGGCTCATATCACAACCCATCACACACATCTGTGATTTGGGGTGATTTAGTGTTGAAAAGGCCTACAACATATTTTAGCCAAATAAAACGCTGATCAAATCTAACACAATAAAAGTCTTCTCCTTCTCTGTATAAATAACGAGGGGGGACATATCCCCTGCGTCCCCTCTTTAAATATAAAGACAAGTTCACATCTGTTCTTGAGGTCATAATAAGAAAAGTAGTTAGTTTTTGTCAAATATGGAATGAATTAATACGCCTTTTTCTGTTATTTAGGGCCTCCACTTCTAAACAGTTCACAGGCTTCACCACCCTTTCACACAAATGTATTTCAGGTATAAAATATCATGTATTAATTATTTCCTGGTGGCATAAAATTGACTTCAGTTGTTTTCATAAGTGATTTATTTTGTATTTGATCAAAGCAGTTGAGTATAATTATGATTACATTATTTATAGTTAGATTAATAAGAATGAGGGATGTATAATTTCATATATGAGACAACATTTTAACTGGAAAATATAGTTACAGCACAGACCAGCTCCTTTGTAGACAGCAAAAACAAAAGCCCTGTATGACCAGCAGGTGGGGGTGTTGTTCGTCAAATGTTCAAATCAGCAGCATTATAACAAGTTTTGATAACTAAAAGCCAGAAGAAATCATGGATTTCTTAATTTTGTGTTGTTACTGTGTGTATGGTATTCTGTTAACTTAGAAAGGGGGTACAACATGCTTTCCTTCAATCTTGAAATAATATCAAGAGGCAGAGGGCAGAGGGGGGGTCGTACTAAACAAAGCTGCCCTTTTCTATTTCATTTGCCACACATAAATTAGCATCCACCCAATTGATTCACTAAAGCGCCCATTGTGAGCTGACTTGACCCTAATAAATGTAATTGTCAAGGTTACAATTTGTTATGTCTGTTCACAAGCCTGTCAGAGGCTATCAATGGGTGTCAGTGGGCCACTTTCTTTATTAGTGCAGTTATAGAGACTTTGACTGAAAAACAAGTTTTGTAACTATTGAAATATGAAAAAAGAGAAGAAAGAAGGGTGGAAAAAAAAGAAAAAAAAGAAAAACGAGCCAGATGTTCACATGCAGAGAAAAGTCACCAGACACTCGACTGTCAAAAGCAGGCGGTTCTTTGCTGCATTCACTTACTCCTCGTACCTAGAACATACAACATACTAGAAGATGCATATTTCATCCTTAAATCGATGGTATTCATACACAAACTTCTTTAAAATTTCCAAACATGTGTTAAGATCAATATAAATACAGTTTAAGTGAAATTACTATTAACAGACCATAAATATTAGCTTAAATTTTGTACCAATTTTTTTGCCAATATTATGAATTCAGCATTGAATACCTGTCCTTTTCAGTCTTATTGTCAGATAAGACAGGACAAGAAGAAGTTTATTTTATTATACACTTAATGCTCCTCCTTGCACTCAATCTGGACATTATATATAGTTTTTTCATCTGCATGTGCATTCACAGCAGCCATTTGTATATATCTTCATTGCACATCCACATATATGTTGTGTCCATAGTACTTCAATCTGTATATTATGATCACAGAACATCCACCTGTTTATATGTCTATAGTCTCATGTGCATTCTGTAGATACTGTATATTCTGCACTTGCTGCTTATTGCACTTCTGGTTGAATCAGGAGTGTCAAACATATGGCCCATTGGCCAAAACTGTCCTGCTAAGGGCCCATGGGATGAATTTGTGACATGCAAAAATTTCACTAAAGATATAGACAATCAAGGGTGTCAAAATCAAAATTTCTCTTTGTTTTAGTGTAAAAAAAAGTAAAATTACATGAAAATGTTGACAATGTTTACAATCTATTGTTACTAATTGTTTTGTGCCTTTGTAGATCCTCTGCAGTCTGTAGGCATACAGATTGAGGCATACTATTGTTAAAATTGCAGAAGAAATTTCAGGTTGTTCATGTGGTCATTCACATTATTCATATTTATGAAGAATACTTTGTAACTATAAACGTTTTCTTAATGTAATTTTACTTTTTTTTTAACTGTTACTATTTTACTGGCCCAGTACACTTGAGATCATATTGGGCTGTATGTGGCCCCTGAGCTAAAATGAGTTTGACACCCATGGGTTCGATCCTAACTGCATTTCATTGCCTTGTCTTCTACCTGCCTTATAAGACCAAATATGGGATTTCCTACGTCCGTGAACGCAGCATTAGTTCTCAGTTCTTCAGAGATGCAGTGTTTGGTCGCGCGGACGCAGAGCGAGTCGATGACCTGCCAGTGAAGGGATGTAACTACGCGTGTCTGAACGGCTTTACCATGTGAAAAGAAGAAAACAGCGGAATAACCTCAACATTTCTGACCAACAAACTGCTTCTGGCACACTTTGAGACGAGTTGCCGGAAAGATAGAAGTTGGTCTGTTCGGTTTGTAAACTCTTTTATACAACTTCGCCAAATCTTAGCTTAACTAACGTTAGCTATCATAACAGGCGTTTTGAAGAGGTATCTTTACTGTGTAGATTATGGCAATATTAATAGTATTTTTTAGAGTTTTTAGACACGTTTTAACACTTTTCTGTGTTTCTGGGGCTGTCCATTTATTAAACCGTACAGAGGATATTAACTACTACCTTTACATCGAGACATTTTAGTAAACATACTAACTAGCTTAAACTTAATATTGTGAAAGTTACTATCATGCTTTTTTTCTTGTAAATTCAGTTGAGACTTTTGTGGCCATGTAAAACTCTGGAGCACAGTCCTTATTACTCGCTACTTCGCCTTTGTTGTGCACAACTTGTAGCTGAAGACATTGTCCAAATATTTTAGTGTGCACTGTACATGTTTTTCCATATAATTTCACAACCTTGAAACTTTGAGACCCTGTAGGAGGCAGGAGTTTCAGTCAGATAAGTGATGTTTGTCTTTGAAAGAAACCACTCTCTGTTGAGTGAACTTTGATCAGCCTCAGGTATATGTATTTTTTTTCCTCTACTTTTTTTGTGGATTGAAATTTTCCCACTACAGCTCTCATGCCAGACTATCTTGTGAGGAAAACTAACATTCGTGCTGTAACTGAATCATTTGCCATTTCCTCTTTTCCCCCCTATGGTGCCCCTTCTTGGCCCCAGCTACCCTAATTGTTTTTTTCTAATGAGCACCCCATTGAGACACATTGATGTTCTAAATGAAGGCTGTTCATAGGTCAGTGACTTTTCCCACCAGCTGTTGCAGAATAATAGAACAAAATCAATCAGTTACCAGTGAAAAGTTGCATCTTGTTTCTTTGACCTCACTTGACCTTTTAGACAATAAAGTCTTAACTTCATCTCAGATAAATGTTGCCTCAGTGCAACGGACGACGCTCTCTTCCAGGTGGTCCGAACAGGAAACTGCTGGAGTGTGTCTTGGATCTCAGACTTTGCTCTTTATTCCTTCTTCTCCAGTCTTGGTATGCTGCAGCTGTGATAAAATTACCAGAGCTGCAAAAATACGTGGGTAGTTTTCAGCAATGGAGACCTTGTAACTTTCAGAACTTGCATCTGGGTTTTTCCATAAGTCTTCACTTTTTCATCTTCCATAATTGCTGTATTTGATGATACTTTAAGGAAAATTTAAGATCTCCCCATGTTCAGTTACAGCTAAGATTACACTGCAAGTTAAAGGTCAAGTTTAACAAGATCTGACAACACTTTACTTGTCTGAAAGCGGATAGTATGTGCCTTAAGAGACTTAACATTCCAGACACCCAAGGGAGTCCAGACTCTGTTTTTGTTGGGATTTTGACATGCGTTCTCAAAGGTGTGAAGAAGCTGCTTTCCTGTCAAGGTGGTGAAATACACCTTTAAGAGGCAACATGCCAGTTCTATTTGAAGACTTGTTTTCTAATTTTAACAAGCAATACCCTTCCTCAGCTTCTAAACGCTGTGGGATATCATGGGGGGCTGCTTACCGGTACTCTCTGGTTGTCTACCATTCATAATTTATAAAAACTGGAAATCTTCGCTAATTATTTGTCATTTAAAGTGGCCGACATCACTTCCCAGGTATGCATTTCAAAGTCAGCGTTGGCAAGGAGGTGAAAATTGCCATTTCTCCTTTTTCAGCACAGCGGGGAATAATTATTCTCCCATTAAGAGTTATTTTGACTAACGTGTACGTGCACCATATGGACGAAACTCTTCTCAATGCTCTGCGGGTGTTCATTTTGGATGGATCACTTCTCACCACATCTAAGCAGCATGCACAAAAATGTAGTGGACTAAAATAAGTGGCTCATATGTTGTGTGTTTGCGGGACGTCATGTGTTTGGGCAGGACTTTGTGTAGAAGCAGGATTTTATTGAGATGACGAGAGAACGTCAGGCTTTATTGTTTTCTCCAGTGAATCAAAAGCTGTTAGTCTCTTAAGGCTTGTGTGTCAGGGACAAACTGGAGGAGTAATGTGGGAAAGAGGGCGCCAACAGAAAAGCTGTTTGTCAGGGGGTATTTTTCTGCAGGGGTAGACGGGGTAAGAGAGTAAGAGAGAGGTCATGCAAGATAAACATGGCACCAATGCTGAAATAATAAAGACTCTGTGTCTCAGTCAGCCAGGGGGGACCCTGGACCTCAGCTCACCATGCCAGGTTGGATTTTTATTTGTTCAAAACGTAAACATCCGTTCTGACTGGAGTAAGAAACCCACGCTCCGTGTCTGGGTAAAGGCATCCCAGGGGCCTTATGTCATACATGAAGATTCCTGTGGGCCTTGTTTGGGCAAACGGTGAGAGTGCAAAGGGAATTCTGTGGACTATTTTTAGTCTCCCATTTCATTCCACATGAAAAAAAAAGACGTGCACATTATGAGGCTGTGAGATAAGACCTAAATCTTTTATCCCCATATCTGGAATTTCACATCCAGACGATGCGTATCACAATGACTTCATTGTATGGAAATTCAATTAATAAATACTTAAAACAAAATTACCCAAAAGGCATATTTCATACATTTGTAATTGAATACTTGATAAGGTAGTTACCTATGTGTGATTACTTTTCTCCTTTTATTTTATCCTTTTGATTAAGCATGCAAGATGTAGTGCTTTTCCAGAAACCAAAATTAATATTAACCTAAAATGTACCTTTCTCTCTGTACTGCTTGACATGATTATTGCGTAGATGGTCATGGAGGTTAGTGGTGTTCGAGTCTGTTGTGGGGATCGGTCACCATCATTTGCATAGTATGGTTTTCTGGTCTGTGTCAGACTTTTCATATCCAAGCCACATTCACACAAGTACAACTGAGTAATGCACTGCAGCACTTTTTATGGTACTGACTGGATTGCTTGGTTACTATTGAGTGTGAGAAAATATCTTGTCATTGCATACCAAATTTCAATACCTAAAAGAGGTCCATTTCAGTATACATATCACATACATTACTTTTGTACATTTCTGTTGAGGATATTGTTAACTTACAATGACAAGTTGGTCAATAGTTTTATTTTTTATATTGCAAAATTTGGTTGAGTAGTAAAATGTCATATTATGGAAACATAACAGAAAAAGGAGGAATTGTTATTGCTAAAAAAAGCATAATTTAGGAAGTAGTATCAAAGCTAAGGTTTCACATCAGTACAGGTATTGAAAACTTTTAACAGTACACTGTTTCCTCGTTTAGGTATAAGCTCCTCTTTTTGCCCAGGCAAGCTGGAATCGTCCTCCAGTTCAGAATTATCACATTCTTTCTGTGTCATATTCGCTTTGCTCTGTGTTTATTTGAGTTGCCTCCATGCAAATTTCCTGCTTGTATCAGTGCCATGGAGGAACATAGTGTTGTCCAACTGAAGAAAATTATAGTTTTAAAGAGTGTGATTTGCAACATGGCGAAATAAACAATGGAGCATAAAATGAAGCATTTTATATTCTCATATGTAACAGATTGTGGTGCCCAAATATGTTAATGGATGCACTAAAGGCCAGTTAAGTTCCCTTTATGATTCAGATGCTGGATTGTGACTGCAGCATAATTTGGCAGTAGGGCAGCTGGTGGATGCATGTTTTCTCCAGAGATGTCACGGCTGAAATAACATGTCACATAGGCTACGTCCAGACGGCAACGCTCGTGGCATTTTTCTTTTGCGGATTCGAAAAGTTTCGCATCCATACACGTATTGTTTGAAGAAATATCTGTATCCAGGTGGAAACGGGAAAACTGGGTTAAAACGGTGTAGTATGTATGACACACGTATATGTGGCGCTGTACACAAACAGACAGAGTTGCAGGATATGCTAAAATCACAGAAGAATGCAGTGAGCATGCGCATGAGGTTACGTCCAGAGTTTTCTTCTTCTGGTCATGTGGTATTATGGCATCTTTTCCAAAAAGTGGTGTTTTATCTAACCATACGGCAACACAAGGGCGGCGTTGTGAGATTTTTCAGGGACCCGTTCTCCAAAAATACCATATCAGGACACCGACAATGCTGGTGTCATGTGGATGAAAGGCCAAAACGATATTCAGCTTTTACAGATTGACATAATTTTGTTGTCGTGTGTACGGGGTGATAGTCTAATTTAAAGGCAGTGATACTGGCATCCTGTAAATATCGGTTTGGTTAAATTGTCACATCCTCACCCACTTGTCTGTGTTCTTTCAAATACTTCCTGAACAGACAGAGAAAGTCGTATATCCTCTGAGAGCAAAAGTCTCACTTTTTGCTGGTTTCCTCTGCAGACATGTCCACTGGTTTCACTTCTCTCATAACCCTGATGGGCTGTCAGGCTGAAAATGCTCCACATAGTCGTCATCCCCCCAAGGACTATTTTCCTCAGGTTGTCAGGCTCAAAATCGTTGTTCAGCGTATATATTTGTGTGCCTTATTATCACAGAATGAGACTTTTAACACTGTTATGATGACTCCATATGATTCCCTCTTTATTTTTATTGGAGCTGTGTCTTGGCCAGCATGTGTCCTTTAACTGTCTGTTTGTTATGATTTTAATGAAAGGAATTCAGACTCTGAGTGCCTGCATCTGTGTAAAGCTTAGCGATTAAGAGGAACAAGGAAGTTTATCATCCCATCTGAAGAAGTGATCCATTGCAGGTCTTTCTTTTAATAACCATCAGATTAGCTCTTGTAGCATCTGTTTTCTATTAAGAGGCAAGTTGCAGATTCCTATGCGGGAGGTTCATACCACGGGTAATGCAGTCATCAGCTGTGGGAACCAAATGCTCTCTATTTGTGAGAAATGGCAGCCAGTGCAAGCACAGGTGGCCGACTTGGCATGAATGTTGGCCTGTATGTCGTGTTTACTTTAGGATTTGGATTTGGCTAAACCCCCTCCCTTAGAAAACAAAGATTCGGAATAGCCATATGTCAGAAAACGAGAGGTAAAAGTTTATGAGTTGCAATGGTAGAATTCTGTCCAGATGTGTTAAGATTGTGGGTTGGTGTGTCCTGTTAGACATTGTCAGTTTGTCACTTTCTCCACCCAAACCACTGAAGCTATCTTTCAACACCTCCACACATCCTTTAATAAGATTTATGTCCCAGACATCTACAGTAAACCTAGGGTTTTTCAGGCCCGTTATCCCAAAACTGATTAGCATAGCTTTGGTGTCCTCATTAAGGGTGGTTAGCTCAGGGGTGGAATAATCAGAGGATTTTGTTAGTTCCCTCTTTATGCAGACAAGTGTAAATCCTGTACTTGAAAATGAATCCTACTTCAGTCTGGCATGGTACACAAACTAGCCTGGCTCTTAAAAATCAATTGGGCAAGCTGGGTCAAAGAGTGTTTGAGAGTGCTTCATTCCTCAAGTCTTTAAAACAGGGTAGCCTTGACTGAGCATAAATCAATTTATCTTGCAGAATTTGTCATGCTTTTGGCATATAAGATGCACATTATTGATTTCAGTCAAATCCATGTTAAAGGTATGGTATCATATGTGCAAAGTATGACTTAATGTTGGCTCAACTGTAAAAATATGTTAGATATGTATGTATAAGTGTAAAACATATGAAGGTACAGATGCCTTTCAATACTCAGTGTTTTATTTATTTCATATATAGAGGCAAATTTCAGTTCATTTATGAAAGTAATACAATGACATTGGATTTTTCAGCGACTGTGATAAATGCAGATCCCCACTGTTAAGGTAGTCAGCTTCTGCTCATATGGTGACTTTATGCTACAACAATTTTTCTAAAACTGGATTTTAAAAAGTTGCTATAGCCTTGCTTACCGTAAGGCTTGGTGATAAAGGTGGGTGATATGGCCAAAATATTAAATCTTAATTTTTTTCTATGTTATGGATGATTTCCAGTTTTAATTTTATTGTTTTGTGTTTGAGTCTGTTATGTGGTGGATTTTTGTGCAGACAACACAGTTAAACAAATATAGGATTACTCCTTGGACAGCAACTATCCGTCTCCACCAAACATTCTCTTTATGTCTCCTATGTATCTTATTTTATATTTTATATCGTTCTTCATCTCCCCTGATATGACCCATTAGATGCAACATGTGGACATCATTATTTATTTGCTGTGAAGCTTGTAAATAATTGTCACCATATTCCATGAAACTTGTTTGTCTCGACAGGTGCTAGATGTCTACAGGTGTCAAACATTAAGTGTCTTAGAGCTCCTTCAGGACTATTCTCTGCTCTCCCATTCATTATTACATTCTAAGGCACACATGACATATCAAAACATTTATTATTCTTGAGCTTCCTCAGCAGGTGTCACCTCTAATCGTCTGCTTCAGCCTTTAGTGTCTGGTTTTGTGATATCCTGCATCTGGCTTACAACTAAAAATGTGAACCCCTTCAGAAAAAAAATGAAGGCATATATTGTATTATTGTCATTCGGTCAAAATATACTAAGGAATTATTTTTAAATTATTTATATTGTTCATTCCTAGCTTCCAATATCTCAATATATTGAATCATAACCCCTGACACTTGATAATATAATTACCATACTTGGTAACTGTTATTTAGACAGTGCAGTTTATCAAGGAGATAAGTGGTAATCAATGCAGTATATAATATAATTATCATTAGAGTGTTTAGAATTAAGAGCTCTGATGTCATGCCAAAGAATGTCAATACAGTATATAGGATTAGCGATATGAACTGAATCTTTTCATGCCGACGGTCCTGCAGATTTATATGATGACTAGAGGGTGTATTGAGTCACTCTGCTGGTCTATGGTGAGGATAACTAATGCCATGGGGCCTTTGACCCTTTGATCTCATCAGAAAGTGATGAGATGGGATGAGAACACTAAGAAACAACTTTTACAGTAAAAATAAAGTTACAAAGTGATTTAAAAACTAGAACCACTGTTGTTTTCATCACTGCACATGGCTCTAAATTAGGGATGCGCGATAATTGTTTTTTACAACCGATACCGATAACTGATAACTTTCTGCTCCTACAAACAACAATAGTTCTCATTCTTCAAATTCTTTTATTATTATTTCAAGTCAGCAGTAAAACTCAGTTAATAGTAGAATAAAGGCTTCTACAGAACCAAAAGCCTATGGCTGCCTGAAATGGACAATAGACCAAGGGTTTTCAGTAGTGTTGCCACTAATAACTAATTTTCTTACAACTAATCTTTCGACAAATTTTTTGATTAGTCGAGTAATCTAAACGACCAATTTTTAAAAAATCAAGGGTTTGTTATTTTGTTGTGTCCATTTTATTTTGATTACAACTCAAGGGCCAACACATAATGCCAAGTCAGCTGACACAGCACATGAAGATTATGGGATTTGACAGGATATCAAAATTACCAGCTGTCAGTTTTTGTTTGTAGAACAAAACTTGATGATTTCATAATACAGATGTATGTAAACAATGAGCTTTATCCTTAATTCAGTCAGTGTTACTGTCTGTGGATACATAAAGTTGATTTTATTGGTGCTATTGGTAGTCCTAAGAATGTTCTGGTACACAACGTCCTCCTGCCTTTGAGAGTCTGGTATATCAATCCTACATGTAGACCGTTTAAATGTGTTCACTCTGAAAACAAGTCAAAATGGAAAATGACATTTGTGAATGCATTTGGTTGTTAGGAGGGTCTCTTTTATTTTTGTTTGTTGTACTTTATAAGAGGAAAGACAGGAATATCGTACAGATTTTATGGCTTCTGGGTTTTTTTTCGTCACATTTACTCTGGTCACATGCTACAGTGAAGCTGCAGTCAGAATGCCTGCATCTCGCTCTGCAGTGTTTCTCCACTTATTCCTGCACATCTTAATTGACAGACCTACTGGCAGTGAGCTCGGTTTGGCCCGAGCTCGCCTGGCTGTCAGCTCAGTGCAGTGGCCAGCAAATGCACCAGGAACAATGCCCATCCTAATCCCTGAAGAATTCCTGCTCCTCTGATCTAGCGGGCCCAAGAATGTGATGTTTAAAAGGCCGGAGGCTCACCAGGAATCACAGAGACAAGTTCTCATGCACAGTCTTCCATGTTAATTTGCTGGAAGGAGCCAGAGAGGCAATGATGTGAGAAACTGGCAGCACAGTGGCTCAAACAGGACACACCTCATCATTAAGAGCACCATGGACTGGGCATGAGGGATCAGAAAAATACATGGCACCAAGGATAAACCTGTAATCTCACTGGAGCGTTAACACTGATAATGAGAGACTTGTTTTGATGTGACACAGACTTATTTTATACACAGTTACAGTTATTTTACTATGATGAGAAGCAGGCATTTATATTTTTTATTTGTGCGTTTCCTTATATTTTTTCTCTTTGAGCTTTAAATTGGATTAAAATGATTTAGTCAGACCACAGATAATGGTTCAAGATGGAGTGCATTCATTTGTAAGTGTCTAGTGTTGCATGTTTGCAGCTGTAATAAGCAGGAGCTAGGCTTTGAAGAACTCAGGCGGTCATAGGATTTTTGAAAGTCCTCGTATTGAGTATTATTTTAATCGGTATTTTGTGGCTGTTATCATGAATGCAGGCAATAGAGACAGTCATTAGCTTAGAAGTGGGGGAAAAACAACTCTGAACACCAAACGGACTACAACACACATTTCTTGTTGAGTACATGAGCATGTGTGAATCTTCCACGCTGAACATTTATTAAAATTGCAGCTCTAATGCAGTCTCAGAGGTTCTCAAATTCCTTCACATTTGCTTTGTAGCTGTTAAATCTCTTTCCATTCATGCCTCTACCCCGGATCACTATACATTACCAAGGAGCTGGCATGAGCCAACGCAGAGCACTGAGCAGTGGAATGGGAAGAATTTCCCTTTTATACAAGACCTGATGAGGCCGGGGCTAGTTTGCCTCACCCTAGTGATCCAGTCCAGCAGAGAGAACACAAAAGAGTTGCTTTAAAAAAGAATAGTAGGCAGTAAAGCAACTAAAGATGATTTTAATACTAAGAATGATAGCCATTGTCGTTCTGCATGCACTGTAGGTGTGGATATGAAATACTTGGGCTCTGTTTGACCATTTATGTTTTTGTCTTCAGCTCCAGAGGCCTGAGTGCCATGCCAGAGGGGTCCCATTCTGCTCTCCACCAGGGCCCAATGGGGGAAGGTAAGATCGTATTTCTTATTTTAATTGTCAATCTGTCCATTATAAAATTCTCAAATGACATCCTCAAATGTCATGTATCTTTCAAAACTCAAGAGTATTCAGTTTACAGTCACAGAAGGCAAAAGAAACCAGAAAATATTCCAAGTTAAGAAACTGGATTCATAGAATTTTAACTTTTTTGTTTTCAAAAACTTTGAAACTCATATAAAGGTTCAGATTAATTGAATACAGTACAATACAGTAATTCATAGAGCTGTATCAAGGACACTGTACCAGCATACAGAAGTAGAGCGGAGGTATATGGAAAAATCCTGTAAGAATAGAGGAAATGTAGAGGCAGCGCTGAAAGAGCAATGAACTCCCCTCCTACAGTCCTGGCTGGCAGAGAAGCCCTTTGTGTGGCTATGGAGCTCGGCCAACCCCCTTCATACAGCTGAAACCCCTGGACGCTCACACATCAAACCAGAATGTGTCAGAATCACAGACAGCTAAGATGGCTAGTTTGGCCAGCGCTGCTGACCTCATCTTCTGAGGGCCACTCAAATTACATATTATTTTAGTGTTCATTATCTTCAGTCGCAGAGCCACAGCATTGACACAGGGCCTCTTTGTATCTCTTTTCTTGCTCTGTCCCTCAATCCCACTCCTCCACCCCCTACACCTCCTCTCTCTCTCCTTTCTGAACACATTTGGCGCTGGGCTTCCTTTTGGCTGAAGAATACCCAAGTGTCAATGGCTCCCTTTTTCTCTGCGCTAGTTTCTTTGCTTCAGCGTTGGCCAGAGGAGGGTTTTGGCTGAGGGAGACGTGTGCCGCCCTCATGAAAATTTGTCTCTCTATTTCCCCAAAAGGCCAACCTGCAGCGATTACAGCTCATTTTGCAGTTCAAGTACAAAATCACCTTGGCATGACAGAACACCCACATGCAGCTGAAACATTTTCATATTGTTGACCAGTTAGAGTTAAAGTGTGATGACCCCGCTCCCCTGCTGTGGATAGAGGAGTTGTAATTGAAGGGCAGGGGCAGCTGGTAATACACTATCTATATGAGGTGATGATGTGATGTGCTTAACAGGCAGGGAGGAATGCACATGGGGAAAGGACCCTCCCCCGGTGATGGTAAACAATACAAAGTTTGTACAGACCAATTTTTTTTTTTAAAGTGGACTCAAGCTCATGATGATACTCTCATCACTGGCAGCTTTGGGATGACACCATATATTATCATTTAATACCAACATGAAGTCTGATGTCTTGGCCTTACTCCAAAATAAACCCAGATGTTCAATGTATGTTTTTCATACCCTTAAAATCCTGGATGACATAATGTCCATCATATTTTCCACCAAAGTTGGCCATCATTCGGGAATGTGAACCAGCAAAATAATGGTTCTTATATCCCTCATGTGGAATACATCAATCTTGTTGGTCCGGTTAAGGGACTCTGGCTACGCATTGCATCTAGTGCTGCCACGAACGACTGATATTGTAACGACTAATCATTCGACAAATTTTCGATTAGCTGACTAATCTAAACGACATATTTTTAAAAAATCAGGTGTTTGCTGTTTTGTTATGTCCATTTTATTTTGAATACAACTCAAGGGCCAAAACATAAAATGTCACCTGTACCATGACAAATGTAAACAATATAAATAACTTAAATATTACCAGACAAAATATGACAAATGTAAACAATGTAAATAACTTAAATATTACCAAATAAAAAATTACAAAGTGGGATGTTTTCCAGTGTATAGGACCAATATTTTGGGAGATATCAGTGATTTTGGAATAGAATGGCCTTCCATTGGCCAATCACGTTGCTATGCCCAGAATCATAGAATCATCATTAAGGTGGGTTACCTAGCAACAGATAAACAATAGGGCCATGTTGCCATGGTGTCAAATTTCATGTGCAGAACCAGACATGCCAGCTGAGAGGTTATTCAACTGAAAAGGCCAGTGGAATTTACCAAGAAAGTAAAAGAATGAACTGTATCAGAGGTAAGTTTAGTACGCCAATAGGAAAAAGTCAAAACAAAAAAAGTCACCTGGGGCTTGTCTCTGACAGCGGTCGCAGGGAGATCCCATTCCTACTGTTAATCAAAGAGCTTAGCTCTGCTTGAGTTGCACTGAAAGCAGGCAGGAGACCAAAAATAAAAGGGCAGTCAATAGTAAAACGATGCGACTAAAAAAATTGCCGTAGACTAATTTTCATGATCAATTACGTCGGCTTATCGTGGCAGCACTAATTGCATCAGCAAACCTGAGGCTTCATGAAGCATCTCTCTCTCAAAGATAAGATAGTTCCCTCTGACCTACTTAACCCCAGGCCGGAATGTAGCTGCGTGTGCAGAATGTACAGCTTTAAAGGGGTTCTAGGGGCACGGATGGATCATCTCCATTCATCGCAGCTTTTCCACACCAGTGGGCATAGGGTTGTGGACTTAGATAGATGGAGGCAGGGATGGCTGCGTCCCTGAGTGGGCTTGTTAATGGAACTCCTCGACTGGAACTCTTTCTCAGCTTAATTGCCTGTAGCGTTAATCACAGACTGCCTCAGGTGATCTGACAGCAGCTCCTGTGCAACTTTAGAGCCCTGCGCCGATTCCCCCTAAAACCACTGACACCTCCTTATACTTTATATTTGCACAATCACACGTAAGCAAATCCTTTTATAACAGCAACTGTAGAAATTCTATTACCCTTCATTCATTGTAATTCATCTTATTGTTTGGCTCTGACTTAGAAAAGAATTTATTTCAATGTAAATTATTTTATAGCCTCCTACAATAGCATTCCTTCTATAGAGCTCTTCCAGTGGATTACCCACATTAGTTACAGGCCCTCTGCTTTGGATCTTCCAGTTAGATGGCCTCTTAGAAACCATTTGGATCTATAAAACTCTTTATCAGCTCCCTGCATAACCTAACACTCATTTTGTAAGTAAGCATACAGTGCATTCAACACTGCAGACATGGTGCTAAACACAGCAACAGCCTAGAAATGTTAATGATATGTTGTTTGCAAAAGACTCTTGTGATTTATTACAACTTGAGAAAAACATTCATACAGTCCACTTCAAGTAACTGCAGTGTGTAGGGTTAGTGTTGAACTAAATAGCATTTGAACTTCCTGTGGTTGAAACTGCAGGAAGGGCAGCATCTCACCCTTTATAACACTGCATGTGAGAACTGGCATGATGTGAATTAAATAGAGTGATCCTCCCTGACCTCCGCCCCTCCACACTTCACGCAGCTGTCCCACTACCAGCCTGTGTGGACTCTGCAGAGAGGTGCTAATAGGACAGCAGTTTGGTTGTAGACTGTCAAATCGGTGGTAAACTTTACAATGGGCTCACACCTCAGGCGTCCATCAAACCCAGATGGAGTGTGTTGTCCAGAGGAAATGTGAGTTTTGAATAGGTCTAGGGCCTTGTGCCTAAAGGCCTCTTGGATGCGGGGGTGGGGGGGCTTGTTGATGGAGGAGTTTCCTAAGTGGATCATCACATGCCTATGCACTGAGGTCAGCAGGCACGGCTGGATCTTTTAAGAGACCGGGTCCAGCACAGAGGAGGTTTACAAGATTAAATTCAAGCTTTAGAGGTTTTGTCCTTTTGGTCCTTTGGGAATCCTACCTCTTTGAGCCTTGTCACACTTTATTACTGGTGATATGATGTTGCCCTTCCTCATATCCTGTTTTTTTTATCAGTGTATTTTCTAAAACTATCACCAAGCTTGTAAAGTTTTATTCAGGGATAGGCAATATATCAAATTATTTGAGTTTTTGTTTTGGAGGATGGTAAAAAATACTGAAAACTGCAAAATCAAGATCTGTGCTCCATCTGGGGACCTATCTTGTCAACAAAACACAACCTTTTTTGCTATAATATATTAATTTTGAACATGGTTCTCCAGTCAGGGCCTACAGGTGGTGATTTATTTTGTTTAAAAATTAGTTCAGTGAGGTTTTTTTTTGGTAAATATCACACATAAATGAAGTTAAGGTTTTATGAAGAAACCCATTTTTAGTCATGTTTTATCTTATGTTTATGTGGACAGCAAAAAATGTCAAAATTAAAAATCAAGTTTTAATTTTTTCTTAAGCTCTAACTCTATGTGGAAAAGTAAAAGTAAAGTGTTTATCCGAGGCTCTATAAAGTTTGTTCAGTTTCACTGTTAAACACCAAAATTCCCCCAAAACCTCCCAGCACAGCATTTCGACCTTGACTGTCCATGTGGAATGCAGGTTTACAATGTCACTGTGTACTCTGCCTCTGTCCTCCACTGCTGTTTATTTACTGCCTCATGGCTAATTATTAACACAGTATTTACGTCCTTGTGCAAAGGCAGGTGTAAATCAAAACCATTATATATAAATGACTGTTTAAAGTAGAAACGACCTAAATTCTTCACTCCTTCAAAGGATAAGAAACCAATCCAAGCAGTCCATATTCAGAGTGTATTCACGCTGTTCTGACTCATGCTGTTTGATAATGGTCTGTGAAGACCAGAGGGTCTAATCCCAGGAGGCACCCTTTATGCCTGTGCCTCTTGCCCTCCTGAGGGGCTGCCATTCACCACTGCCAGGTAGGGAGGAGTTTTTCTCAAGAGGATCTGTATAAGACTACCTCCATTTGGGGGAGGAGTTGAGTGTCAGAGGTTGTGAAGGGGTGTTAAAGAAGGAAGCTCACAAGGAATCTGGAGGGGCGGAAGGGCTTTATTAAAATGTAGTCCAAAACATGATTCTCTCTGTCCCCAAGGAAAACAGGGTCACTCACCATGCCCTTGGCTCTGACAGAAAAGTTGGCAGATTAGTAGTCAACTTGAGAGCCCTTTCTTCTCCCTTGCATGTAAGTGAACATACTAATCAGCCAATTAGCAAAAAGGTCTTTCCACCTTTTTATATGCTTTAAGAAGTGGCAATTCTGTTTCCAGCAAATTGGAATCCTAACAAAAAGGAACACATGGGAAAATGGCAAGAATTTGTTTGAAACGTGGATTTTTAACAAAGAAATAGAAGACACGTAGACCTTGGTGATGTTGCCAAAAGACCGTCTTTTGATGTGACCCACTATGTGAATCACAACTTTATCATCTCTTCTAAAATGAAGGAAGATTATCATTGCATCATTTTGGTCAACACCATTATAATAATATATAGATACACAAGTTCTCATTTTCATGCACACACAGCTGTGGCAGCTGCAGTGTGTTATTAGTTACATAGACTGTAATAGGCTAATTTGTCCTGCAGGAGTTTTATGCTAAATAAAAATTTTTTTTTACCATAACTCTTTAGTCAGACTCACTGCACAGTGGAGTTTAGAAGCTTTTTCTCATCAGCACCAAACAACACGTTACACAAACTCTGCAAGTTAACGTGGACTAAATATGGACACTGTAGTGTGAACAGATGCATAAGGAACACTGCAAATGGACTGAAAACAAACTCACTAGGCTAGCAACCTTAGTTAATCTAGAGAATATGCAACATTTTCTGTAAAATACCATAAATACCCTGATATACAGGCTATTTAATACAAATATTACCTGAGAAGAAAAGTTTTGACACTGCTATTATTCATTTTTCAATGACACAATCATTACAATGCCCCTCAAAACTAGATTCAATGCCAAATTTACATCAGTCATAATCTAGGTTTGTGAAATTGCCTACCCAGTCATGTTTCAAGAAAACTTGGTTACTTTGCTGAAGTGTTTAAGAGGCTCACCTGGGCTGCTTGCACATATTGATATTGGAATTTGTGTTTTTTCTATATGGGTTAATATGAAAACTACTTTTACTGAATATATAATGCATTGATTAATTGAATTTCCCCTAACAATCAGTAGTGATTAATAATACATTCTGTGAAAATAAAATAAAATCTCCCATACATTACATCTTCATCACAAATTGTTTGTAACTACATTGAGGCATCATTACGCATATATAGATTTACACTATTAGCCTATATGTATAATATCAATTGATATTAGCCTCATAAATCCAGTATGAGTTTTACTATTGAAAACATCTTTACTAATGTAGATACATTATATTACTGGCACAAGAAACTGTATCCTGAGGGGACAGAAACAAGGTATGAAGCTGCCAAGACAATGACAGCCAGCCGTCCGGGAAACTGGCTTACAAAGTGACTCAGTTTGTTAAAACTAAGCAATGAATGTTAGTTTTATTGTCTGATAACTGATAACATAGTTGCATGTAATATCAAGGTAGTGTGTGGAGGACTCACAAGGTGGTATGAGTGTGAATCACTGTTCGCTGGGTTCAAACTCATTTCTATTGGATACATGAGTCAGTATGAATCAAGCAGGAGTGGCTGAGTGAAGTGTTGCTAAAAGAGCAGGCAAGGGCTTGTTTTTCAGTCTGATGCTCCATGACGCTTACTGTTATATGTTTTCTATAGTAAAAAAAGTGCTTAACGCTGATTGGACTTGCATAATTAAGGAAAATCTGCAATGTGTGACGATGATATATAAATAAAGTAACATCACAGTCACCACCAAATTAAGACCAGTTAATCTGAGGGTGTCCAACCCATGTGACCAGAAGTGTTGATGCATGGGGCGTGTAAATAAAATAATTGTTCTTATTCAACGGGTTTCGAGCATCATCAGCAGCACTAAAACAAAGAGCCAATTTGTGTCCAAGTGGTGTCTGTTTTCCAGTGGTAAGAGAACGTCGTTTTTGAAGCTAACTTCCCCTGAAGTTTTAGGATGAACATTTGCATGCTGAACATAGATATAGGCTGAGTTCTTCCTGTTTCTGTGACCCTGATTTGGTTAGAAAACAAAATGCAGGAAGGACTATACAGATGAAAATTGTGTTCTTTGTAAATATTCCTAAAATCATTTTAAATAGAAATATAACTTGAAGCGTCCTGGTGATGTGGGGGTCCTGTACATTCAGCTAAAACAGTCAGAAAGGTGTGTCTACTCAGGAGGCTCATATTTATTAGTCTGGAGCATAGTCATTATTCATCACGGCAACTGGAAACTCATTCCTAAAATCATCTTGGACTTGAACACCTTTCCTTTTCACTTCTTGCTTTGGTTGATAAGATCAGTGGAAAAGGTATGTGAGATTAAACATAATACAACAAAGCTGTTGAATTATTGTTAGTTATATTTTATAGATTCTTGAAACACGAACAGTATGCAGTGTGACGGGGATTATTATAGTCTGTGGCAGATGCCTGTAACTGTTTCCATCATGCTGTTTTGAAGCTGTAATCTTTTGAGTGACTTTGTCATTACGCTTGTTTGTGTCTAGTTTGTTTTCCTAATACCTGAAGTTACATGTGTTATGCAATGCACTGAATACAATGGTCTTCAAGCAGCTGTGCATTTGCAGTGCAAAGCAGAACTTGGAAGTAAGGCAGGTTTACAAGCAAGGAGGTTTTAGGCATTATAGAACGGAACAGTCGATTTGGTCTTGGGTAGAATTTGCATGGTTTTCTTTATCTGTCTGCACGGAGGCTGGTTTGTATGAGCTCAGGTGAAAATGCAAGTCACAACCAACAGTGAACGTCATAGTTGCATGCTGTGGCTTATCATACTCTCAGATAATGTGGTAATATAAAGTTGGAAATATGAAGTAACCTGCTCTGTTAAATCATGTCCGTAATATGAGTGACTACTGCTTGAAGTGTCTGTCATTGCCCGAGACTGTTTTACCTGAACCAGGTGGTTTTCTGTATAATGGTGTGTTTTGTGTCACATACATGTGCAACATTAGAGAGAGATCTCTGTCATACATGTAATGTGACTGTAGCTTTTTTTTTTTTTTTTTTTTAAGTTAATCACCAGTCACTGGGCTTTTCATCTCAGTGTTTCTATTCTTTTCTTGTACCACCTCATTACACACAGCATGTCATTTATATAACCATGATGTCAGAGGCAGACAAGTTCATGAATTGTCTGCATTGTTAAAGGTCTCATAAGCTCATCTCATAGGTGTAGACTTCACGTTATTAGTTCTAGACTGATTAGTCATCAAGCCCCTGGGTGAGCGAATGTCCCACAGACTAAAGCTTTTTATCCCACCTGTCATGCCTGTTTCACTCACTTCTGTGTCATCAGGTCAGGGACTTGGATTTTACAGTGTTTTATTATATTCTTAATTTTCCTTCCTAGCATTCACAATCACTTTTGTTGTTACGTGATGTATTAGTTTACAGCGGAACTGTGTTTAAATGAAGCACTGTCTGAGGGATTTGTTTTCAGGGAAGCAACAAAAGAAAAGGGGAGGTCACGCGTGTAGCATTAACTCACCTTTGTCTGTAAATGTTAACCGTGGTTTAACATCCAGGAAGCTGGAATTCAAAGAATTACAATGAGGGGGTTTGAGTTTGGGGAGTCTGGAATTCCAATCATTTTTCTTTTAGCAACATTATTAATCTGTTCACACATACATAGCCGAAACCTTTTGATGAAACTCTGTGAAGCATTAGTCAGTGCCAAAAACAATAAGAGTAAACACCCATACAGTAGACAATGGGAATGATTTGAGGTTAAGAGCTGTCTAAAATGCAGCCCAAATACTATACTATCTCTGTAGCCTTGACTTGGTTAATGGTTATGTCTGTGAGTTAACAACTGCATTGATGTAACGCTCAAAGAAAGGAGCAGTGTTATGTTTATTTGAGATATTGTCCTTTATATAATAGTGGTGTGTGAATGTGAAAATCCATGGCTTGGCTGTAATGGAAATTTAGCTCTGGAGTCTATACTTAGCACGCATAAATGTCTCCACAGAAATTTAGAGTAAGATGATTTAGTAAGTCGGTCTTCTTAGTGGGAAGGTGCTGCTGTAAATGAAGACAGATGAAATAATTCTACTGTAAAAGCATCATTCCTAGATTTGTCACATCTGACATTTACATGCACTTATTATGTCAGTAATGATTCCCAGCATGATATATGACGCTTATCTGCTGTTTATTTAATATTTTTATATTTATCATTCATCAATTATAGTTCATGCTTAATGCTAACGGTTGTTTAAAAAAAAAAAAACAACAACAAAACTGTTGCAAAGGTGTATATTTATGTGCAGATGATATGTTTAGTAGACTTTACCACCTGGTTGTTTTTGCAGAAAAACACATGGTTTCAACTACTTTGCACTCACTGCCCCTGTAATGGTGGTTTCTTTTTACAGAGCTTTCTCTGCACTTAATGCCACAACATGATTGGCGTCTGGGCTGTAAACAATAAATTCACAGAACCACTTTTCTAACTAGTAAAGTTGAGAGATGGCAAAATTTAATCTCAAATTGGGGAAAAGGTGTGTTTGCCTTTTGTTTAGTTTCATTAAAGCAGAAGAGCTTGAACGTGACATTTATTTTAATACGGTTATCTGAAACGCAGAAATACACAATCAAAATATGACAGCACTGCACTTACAGAAGACATATGAGAAAATGGAGCATAGTTTTCTGGTAAATGTTTTTAAACTGGGTTAAATTGATACCAGATCCTCTATAATACTCCACATCTGACGACATGGTGGCACAGTGACGGTCATGGCCTTGCCACTGTGGTTTCATATCCCTCACAGATGTGCGTTAAATGTTTGCAGCTGCTGAAGAGTCTTTGTGGCAATATACTATGATAATGGTTACTTATAACATGTGTACTGTGTCGTCAGAATGGAAACACATTGCTCTGCATTGTACAGCACCAGGCACTCAGCTTATCTTAGACCTACATGTTGACCAGGTCGTTTGCATTCCTCTGCACAGCCTGTTTCAACAAAGCCAGTGAGTGGGCCGCTACTGCTGTTTTCCCCTGAAACATGTGTGGTATCAGCTACAGATAATTCTTACAAGTACAGTCTGTACCTGAAGTGGTCAATCAAAGTTTTAGTAGGAAATGGAGTTAAGTGTCCTCTTGGGTAATCTACATAAAACTATGCTTCAGAGCAAAACGCCACTAGCTTTTGCACCATGGGAGTGCATGTGGAGATGCAGGTCATGGTTCTCAGCAAGGACATTTTAATTAGCGGACTGTGGAAAATGTGCAAACATGGTGTTGATGTTGGGCTGTCCTTCATCCTCACTGTGCTGTTCCTCCCCCTCCCTTTGACTTGGCATTGACTGCAGTCTGCAATACAGCAGCTTTATTATAGAGGGATAAAGGGTGGGAGGAAGAGAAGGAAGGAGGAAGGGAGTTTCACATGCCAGACACGGCACAGCTCAAAACCAAAACTAAAGACAGAAGCGGCATAGGAAGCGGATGCCTCATCCTAATTCATAGTGGTGTAGTGAATGTAATAGCTTACCACTACACTCCCTTTACACCATCAACCCTGTGATTTGTCACAGAGCGTAAACAGAGTTTTCTCTAGTGGTCAACTGCTTGCCAGCTCATCTGTTTCTCTCAGTGAGGTTTTACATGAGAACCGTGTTGTTGGGACGCTTTGGTGTGGATAGTGGAGGAAGCAGTGCAGTGTGTAAACTCTTATGAACTCAATACTGACTCATGGAAAGTCTGAGGAAAGCAAGAGTTGTACAGAGCATGTGTCAGAATAAATTGGAAGGCATCATTATCCAGCTGCCAGTCACTCTTTTTTCTATTGGATTCATTAATCACAAGACTGCCTATTTCTCATGAAAAGAAAAAAAAAAAGTCTTGACCATAATTCAGTCCAAAGAGAGCTTTAAAACATTGTACGGCCTCTATAAAATAGGAGCTATGTCATGTGAGAACGCTTGGTAGTGAATCTGTCTCATTGCACTAAGCTACACGCCAGATTAGGCTCTCCATCCCCTGTTGAAAATATCACTTACCTGAGTCATTTCACTCAGTAGTTTGCTTAATGAAAGTGTGTGCCTCATTGAATTGCATTTATTAGTCTGAAGTCAGAAAGGTCCATTTCTTCTGCAATGCAAAATGATTTTGACCATTTGCCCTCAAAGTATTTAAGGAAATGGAGTTCCCTGCACTGTGGCTACTCAGTGCCCCATTCTCACACCACTATGACTTCATATATTTAGGAAACGTTTGTGAGGAAAATTCCCCATCTGGCCAGGAAGGATGTGAAACTGAATATGGATTCCATTTCTTTAAAATTTAAAAGTAGCCCAATAAAGAAATATAAACAAAGCTCCCGGTCCTTTTCCATTTTTTCTTCTCATCAGTTTTCCCCCTTTCTGTTATTCTAAGGTTTAGCCTTCAGCATTCAGGAGAACAAGAGGAAATGGCTGGGGTTTCCATAGAATATTCCGTGTTGTAATTAGGTCATGTCAGTAATGATTTGAGTGGGGCCCTTTTACTGTAAACCACTCCTATTTCAGCCTAAGAGTAGAAACACAGAACTCTGAGCTGTCAGTTATTGATTTCTGGACAGTAGTCTGTGCAGTGTAGCTTAAACATTTGCAGGATTATATTTATGAACAACAATTTTATGAAATTGTCACAAGACAACTTCCTAATATTTTTACACCCATGCAGTTATTTATATGCATGATAAAAGGACAGAAAATTGTGTCTCTGCATAAACATAAAAAATCACAATATATATTTAGCATAAATACTAAAAAATAGAACTGAAACTGATACAACTTAGAAGACTTATTTATGCAGAACAATTTACAACAAAATACCATACAGCAATGTCAAACAGTAATGTTTTGTATATTGCTGTTTGCAGCTACCTTAGTGCCTGTCATAAATTCTGTCGTAAATGCACACTACAAACTAGCAAATGGTGTATAGCTGTGCAGCTGTCAGGTTTGGAAATGTGTATTTAAAAATAATGACACTTGTGTGAAACGGTCAAAATACTGTAGAAGGTTCCCCACTTTCAACACAAATAAAAAATGCTGAGAATTTTACCTCCAGAAAAGTCAGGGTGGGTAATAGTGTAGAAGGCCATTTGTGTGCTGACCATACCACATGCCTTAATGTTTAATGTAACATACTGTTACCTTTTCTTAATCCTGACACTTAGCTTCTGTCTGTTCCCCTGTTGCCTCTTCCAGAGTCTCCTCAGCTGTCCTCGTCCCTTTCCAGCAGTGAACATGACCAGGCAAACACGGACTCGGGCCCAGACTGTTACAGCCGGATATGTATGGAGCCACTGGACAGGGAGAGTGAGCGTCCAGTGAGCCTGGTGTCCACCCTGTCCTCAGGTTCATCCCGTGACAGTCACAGCCTTTTTGGGAGCACCGTGGCCCTTCCTTCCTCCACCACCCCACCCATACCAAGCGAGGAGGACATAGACTTGGAGCTGAGCCCAGCCCAATGCACTGGAGACCAGGCCGGGGACCAGAGTCCGTCCCTGTCAGGCTCTAGGGCCCGTTGGAAAGAACAGGTAGAAGGCCGGTTGATCCGCAGCCAGTGGAACAACAACAACGCCATCGCCAACAGGAGAGTAAAAGGGGATATACGTCATATCCCTACCTCACCCGTGGTCACAGACGCCATGGCACCCAACCCCAAGTTGACCTATGTGGACCGTGTTGTCATGGAGATCATTGAGACAGAGCGCATGTACGTCAAGGACCTGCGCAGCATCGTTGAGGTGAGAGAATGTCAGGTTTATGCTGACTACTGGAATGAAAATTTCCGTTACTGTGAATGTTTTTCACCCTGATCCAAGTATTCACTGTGAGCCAACCATTTAATACTATGGAGCGTAAATCATCAGTATCCTGTGTATTTAAAGCATATGTTTCACTTGGATTAATATATAACTATGACTTAATGTCTGCAACACAGTTTGGAAGTGATTTACTGAATTTGATGAGGTAGGAGCCTAAATAAGGGAAACTGGACTCAACGGCTTTTGAGAGCAAATAATGTCTACTGTGTTCTAAGCAAATGAGTCTGATACTTGTAAAACATCCAGTGGCTTTTTCTTTTCTTCACCAGGATTCATTCTGATTTTTTGCTTTCTAAACAAACTGGTCAACACCAATGTATGTCTGACATCTGGCAATTGTGTTCTTTGTTTATAGATTTGTGGCTTGTAGAGATCAAGGCTAGAGCAGTTTACGATCTGTTCGTAGTGTTGTGTATAAACCATTCTGTGTATTTACAGTGCAGTGAAAGTTTACCGCCTGTAGCCTGGGATTGTGGCAACAATCCATATCTGAAGTTCAAACTCAGAGTTAAAAATATACATAGTGCACGTCTTTCATGGCAGAAATCTTGTGCTCTGTAATCCCTCACATCTCTAACTACATTTTAGAGATGTGAGGGATGGAAAATGGGCCTAGGATGATGAAAATTCTCTCAACAGACTGCTAATCTGTTATCATGTCTTCTACCTTTGTGGTATGGAAACAACTTCCAGACTGAGATCCTCTCTGGCCCTTCATCATTCTTTGTCTTTAACTGCAGTGACCTGCTGTCAAACAGTCTCGCTGGTCTAATGGTAATGTCTTAAACACGTGAAGCATTTCTAAGAGTGACTGGCAGTAAACCAACTCACACCTCTCCTCACCTTGTGTCTGAATGTGCTGGCGTCTGCTAGTTGCTGTGAGAGGCCTGACTGCACTTAGCGCGGCCTGAGTAACGACCTGCTCCTGACACACACATCCAGGACTTCCAACTATTTCAGTTGACAGGAGCAGCAGCCCTGCCCGGTTTGGTCCCTACGACAAGCTCTAGCCCGTTCCTGAGCTCTCAGGCCCTCGTGGCCAACACAAACATGTTCATCAACTGGAGAAATAATACAGATGAAAGGAGAACAGTTGGTTTTTCCATAGGCTACACTGTGAGAACATAGTATACTACACATGTATCAGATATCCTCCTGTGATGACAATGAAGAGTGAATCCAATTAATTTCACGCTGCTTATTTTGATTTCACACTGTGCCTTGAATCTGTTAGAGATGTGTGAATCTCCTCCTGCATTCTGGCATTGTTTCCTCAGCAAACTAATCCAAAGTTTCCACTTGATATTGACACTGAAGTCACGAGCAGCTGCTGGATCCACGTCTATCCTTCCTTTTAGATCTAGTAGACTAGAGACTTCAGAACAGCTGTTTAGCCCAGTTGGTCTCGCATAACTAAATACATCCCAACACCTGGCCTGAACACACCCAGAATAATCATACCCGGCATTGTTGAAACAAGAGTTCTCTCTGTGCTCTTGGGATGAGGAAATCCCTGGTCTGACTAGTCGCTCGCAGGTTAATTCTTGTGTCTTTCCTGATTCAGTACTATGATGTGATGACTATACCTTTACTGGATTCCTACCAGGTCACAAGTGTGTGTCTGTGGTTGGGTGTGTGTACAAGCTCTTCACTGGTTTACCTTTATTTAGTTGCGTTTGAGTGTCTGTTTGTCTCTCTTTGACATTTGTGAACTGACTTTGAGTTGTTTGTTTGCCACATGAGTGTGTAATTGGCCAAAAGAGGCAGTAATCATCCAGATGTTGGCATGCTTGGCTACTGGGTTTCTAGATATTTTTATCTGCCTCAGAATACCCCTGAGGTCTTGGGAGGGGAGCAGACTGCTGATGTTTGTTGCCTGTGTACAACAGATCCTCAGGTCCTTAAAAGGAACCTTTATAAATCATTAATATATGAATGAGTAATTGTACATTTAGGATACAGATAATACTGTGAATCTGGACTCAACACCTGACACTCACATGTCATAGCCCTGTGACTCCAGCAACAGATGGAAAAACCTATATGTCATGTGAAAACTGATCACTCATCATAACAGTTACAGGGAGTCAACTGTTTCTCTATGTGTATGCGCCCTCTACTGGTAAGAATTTGGTACTGTCAATAAATTGAGCAATCTTTTACATTTTGGGTTCGTTATTTTACTTTACTGAATCCCATGGGAAGACGTTGAATTGTCTTTGACAGAACTGATGTGTCAAATAGACATGACAGTAAAACACATTAAATACACATCTAATATTTTCTTTTCACTTTCTTCAGGATTATTTGGCTCATATCATTGATTTGAGCAATCTTCCCATTCGGCCAGAGCAGGTGTGTGCCCTGTTTGGAAACATAGAGGACATCTACGAGTTTAACAGGTAAAAAAAAAAAAAAAAAGAAATCCTAATCTGTTGATTCTTCAAGAGGAGAGTGGTGAAAATAATAAGAGTTTGTGCTGCTGTCCCAGATGCATATTTACACTTTCATGAGACTGTTATGTGGTGCTCTGTATGCGAGGAGACAAAGAATTTTAATATCGCATACTTTTCTATTCAGACATTGTTTTCATTTAGTGACTCAATCAGATATAACCTGGAATAATGCAGTGACACACTGCAGTTAATTCACTTTTTGGGTGGGGGGTGGAGGTGCAGCTAGCTTTACATTTAATCATCTAATGTCAGCAAGTGCTCATTGCTGACCATGCTGCTTGCCAAAATACACATTAACATTCCTCTCTCCTTTCATAGATAGGAACTTCACTGTTAATGTCAAGCCTATAGTACAGTTCAGAAACCAAACAAGGGAAGATTTGATTGTGGTTCATTTTTTCACATGCGTGCTACACAGCATAATAATAATATATATCCTTGGTTAGCTTTCTTGAATTCACACTGTTCCTCAAATGTTATTAAAGTTACATTTGACATTAACATCAATTCAGAAACCTACAAGCCTTGTTTGAACCATTTCTCAACCTTAAATAATATGGATGAAGCAATCATGTGTGAATAAATATTGACACTGTCAAAGACAAATCTCGGCACAAAGTGTTTCTTATTGTACCACAAATATGTTGACACATTTATTTGTCGTCAGTTTCAGTCAAACCACAGGCTGTACTTCTTTGATCTAAGCTCTGGAATGTGGAGTGATGAATTTAGTCAGACGTTCACATTGCAATATGTTTGTTCAAAAGATAGAGTGTATTTTTCCTCAGTGGCCTCCCTCACACATGCTCCTTTTTATTGAGATTTTGCTGAATACTTAAATACCTTACAGTCGTCAGGTTTTAGTTTCCCACAAGGAGCATAAAGATACATTTTAATGGAACTGTGGCCATGTATAATTCTTTTTTAAATGCTTGTTCTTTCACACTTCAGTCTGAACAGCTGAGAAGGTCAATGTTTGTTTGCTTGTGCTGCCCTCTAGTGGTGGGAGGGAAAAAAAACGTTATCACAGAAGAATTGTGTTTACCATGCACTTGATTGTAATTCCTTGCCTTTTCATGGTTGACCTCTTTTTTTTCATTTTTGTCAGACATGTTATGTTGGTAAAGTCCATGACACTGAGTTTTGTATTTCAGTGAACTACTGCAGTCCCTGGACATGTGTGAGAGTGATCCAGTGGCCATTGCTCAATGCTTTGTTGATAAGGTGGGTAAATAGTCTAATAATGGATTTATGATAAGTTTAACAATAATTTAACAGTACGGGTATACAGTGTTATCTAATCCTTTGAGAAATGTGTATGTCTGCCTTGTGTTTTCTCAGAGTGAATACTTTGAAATCTACACACAGTATTGCACCAACTATCCCAAGTAAGTTACTAAAAACTATTCTTCGTGAGTGTTGTTTATGTGGATGCAACATGCAGAATTTTTGGATGGTGGAATGATACATGATAACACTTGTCTTGCAGCTCAGTGGCAGCACTGACTGACTGCATGAGGAGTAAAACTTTGGCAAAGTTCTTTAGGGATCGTCAGGCTGCGCTGAAGCGCTCCCTTCCCTTGGGCTCCTATCTTCTCAAGCCAGTCCAGAGGATCCTGAAGTACCACCTGCTCCTTCAGGTACAGGAGAGATCAAGTATATAAATGTTAAATAGAATATGCAAATAAATATGTAGGCTACAAAAAGTACCAAAAAATAAACATCATCTGTCTTCTAAGGAACGATTTGATCTCTTTTGTCCTTTAAAGGAAATTGCAAAGCACTTTGACCCAGATGAGGAGGGCTATGAGGTGGTTCAGGAGGCCATAGACACCATGACAGGAGTGGCCTGGTACATAAATGACATGAAGAGGAAACATGAGCATGCAGTCAGAGTGCAGGTCAGTTGGACACATCAGCAGGCTTGTTTACAGCTGTGTTGCTCTGTTTGACACTTGGTTTCCTCCTCATCTCTCTCCTCAGACAAGCTCGCTGTTTCTTTTGTGCTTGCGGCCTTTCTACCTCCATTTTCCATGGATCTATCATAGTCATAACATAATCACTTTATCACAGTTATCTGAGCTAACCGCAATTATTTTGGACAATTGTCATAATCTTCTCCATTGACCCGTTTAAAAATAGCTCAATGTAACTGATAGAAATTTCCTATTTCCATAATTATATTCACATTATTTTCCACTGTTTTCATGTTTTGTTACTGACACTAATTGCACCCCCTTCCTTTCCATACACTTAACATCCATTATTACCTGTCATCAGTAGTTTATTTGTATATTTCTGTAATAGTCTTTGTATATCTAAGTAATTCATGTCACATCTGTCTTGCGTAGTGTTGGCTTATAAAGCCTAAAAGGCACTTGGTTACATGTTCCGAATTTTAATGGCACAAAATGAACAGAGTGCGACAAATTATTGATTGGCATTATTTTTGCGATGATTAATTATCAAATAAAACATCATTGTATTGACAGCTGATGTTGTCCCTTCAAATCCCTGCCGATGTAAGTCTTTCTTCTGCACTGGGGCCCTTAAGTGATTTTTCTTATTGATTAAATCTACCGATTTCCTAAGGCAAAAAGGCAGCTCTCTGTGGCTTCCATTTCCTACATGAGTATATATTTTAAAGGCTCTTCATACAGACAATCCATACCTCTCATCGTCTTGGGAGCTAAAGAGAGAGAGCTGCAGCTTTTTAAATGATTTTTAAAATTTTTTCTTGTGCCCTGGCGTACGATCAGTAGTTCACCTCTTTGTACAGATTTTTATATAAAAACCACAAATGAAAATGGGCACTGCAGCCATTTATTTTTTTTCATGCTGAAGGAGTCTGGCTAAAAGCATGTGTGTGTGTGCTTTTATGTGCATCTGCAGGAGATACAGTCTCTTCTTATCAACTGGAAGGGTCCTGACCTGACCACCTATGGAGAGCTGGTGCTGGAGGGCACTTTTCATGTCCTGCGGGCCAAGAACACTCGCACGCTGTTCCTTTTCGAAAAGATGCTCCTTATTACCAAGAAAAGAGGGGAACACTATGTCTACAAGGTTCACATCTCGGTATGGTTTTTGACCATTTTTCATTGATCAGCAACTGTGCAATAATAGTGTGAAATAAACAGGTGGATAAAATATGCAGTCGTTGTATAACACAAATATGATGACACAGATGCTCTTTTTCTTGCTTATAGATGAAATTTGTATCACAGACATATTTATTATTAAGCTGGCAAATAAAAATAAAAATCCTACTATATGAAGCCTCCCTTTGCATCTTCACATTCACTATGATTTCAGTGCTCCACCTTAATGCTGCTTGACAGTGCCAAGGATCCCCTCCTCTTCAGTGTTATCCATTTCAAGCATCCCAAGCAGCCCCATACAGTGCAGGTAAATGTGAACTATGACTACACCACAACATAATACTCAATATATAATAAAGCATTTTTGATTTTTAAAATCTTAAAATTTTTAAGTGATTAAGAGATATCACAAACCCAGCAGTAATGTTGGTTGTTGCGAATGGGTAGAAACATATTTTAGGATAACCAACTTTGTATTGTATTTGTTTATTCATTATTTTAGACTGTATTTTCTGTGTTGAGTTGTTGTTATTTTTTTTTCTAAAGCTTGATGTGTTTCTAGCTTATATAAGTGTGTGGATCTTAATGTGAATGAGGGTTTCTAGATGACAAGTGCTTATTGTTTCAGGCCAAGTCTGTAGAAGAGAAGCGTCTCTGGGCCCATCACATTAAGAGGCTCATTCTCGAGAATCACAATACCATCGTTCCACCAAAGGTAAACAGCACTGTTCCTTTTATAGGAACTTGAGGAAATAAGAATTGTTTTGTATTAAAATTCACTGCCTCTTTCTTTAAAGGCAAAAGAAGCACTGTTGGACAATTCTTTCTGTAAGTACTACAATAAAGTCACTTTTATTTATACAGACCAGTCACACTGTTGCCATAGTAACCTACAATCCTGCTTGCAAAACAGAGAGGATGGAAAATTTTCAGTCGAAGGCATGGAATGTTGTGGAAATTACCAAGAGGGTATAGCATACAACATACTGTGTATGTGGGGAAAAATAGTTTTTAGGTTTTAATTTGTGAGTGTAATGACATATCCTCTCACCTTGTAGTTCCAGGAAAGTACCACTACAGTCCTGAGAGGATGAAGAAGTCCTGTCTTGCTGAAGACTTTCATCTTGGAGCAAGAAAGGGCCGAAGGAGATCGGGTACAAAAACATCTTACCCATAAACACTTGCGGGAAGAAAAACTATATGTGTTTGTGATGGAAAATGAGAATATATTTTTATTATTAATATAATAATATTGCTGATCATAAATGTTTTGCCCTCCACCTAGAGCCTGCAAAACAAATCCTAAGGAGCACAAAAGGTTAGTAAATTGTGCTTGTATTTCTCATGTTTGTGGGTCTTCAGTAGGATTTGGGCAGATGAAAGGGCCAATTCATTAACGGTGGACGAACAGTGTCCCCTGGGCCAGCAGCTCCACAGCCAAGGTTATGTTGTGTTTGTTGAATAAGAGCTTTCCGTCTCCTCATTGCACTTTGGCATTGTTCTCCCTCAAAGACACCTGGAAAACAGATCAAAAGACACACATACACCCACTCCCACTCCCACCCCATTGGCCTCACCCATAATGAAGTTAATTATATGCCACACTGGTCAAAGGCTTTGTCATACACAAGCTCTTTTCAATAGTCAAATTCAGCCTTTCCCTCAGATCTGTGCATCTTCCTGCTCTCATCTATTCTAAATGGCCATTATGATAGCGAAAACCCTCTGTGTTCTCGTACCCAGTTCTCCCTTCCTCCCGGACCAAATCCATTTTTTAAACCAATGTAATGAAGAAGCAATTTTCATGTCAACCTTCCCATCTCGGTGAGGGAGTAGGTCATCACATCCTGGCTAATTGCATCATGTCCAGTTTGAGCCTGTGAGAGAGAGATATTTCTAATTGGTATTTATCTAATCACAAGGCCTCCCTTAAGTCTGGGCCAGACTAACTACTGCCTCTCAGTCGGCAGAGGTTATGTCCTGACCATAATTGCACAAGATAAATATGTTATTCAAGTTATTTTGTCATGTAATGTTTGAGTTATTGACAAATCTCATTTGTTTATTTCTCCCTCTTTTGTTTATCTCTGTTCTCCATGCAGCTGTATTGAAGGTAAGATCATGAAGTCAAACACAGGCTTCTTTCTAAACCTTTACAAGCTTTTTTTTGTTCTGTTGTAGGAAAAGCGGTGTTTTTATATGTGTGCTTTGGGTGAGATATGGTTTACTCAAGTTGGACTCTTTTGAAATGTTGTAACAATTAATTGTAAAAACACTCCAAGTAAAAATAAGAAAGGGAAAATGCAATCCTTACTTTGACTTACCCTGAAGTACAAAAATCATATCTCACCCAAAGCCTAAGCAGCTTATGATTATTCCATCCCATTTGTCACTTTGCAATCACAACATTGCTCAAGCACTGGCCTTGCAATAACAAACCACATGTCTATGACTTCGTGCTCCAGCATGCAGACAGTGAAGGTGCACTGCAGGACAGATGCTCCCTTCTGCCAGCCACTAGTGTCAGTACGCTGGCCTCCAGTCTGGGCGAGCCCCAGGCTGAGAGGCCATGTATGGAGGATCTAATTTCCACAATGGACTCTCTGGAGCAGCTAAGTCCTACTGACAGTGACCTGAAACTGGGCTCTTCACCCAGTGAGAGGGGAGTGGAGCCGGAGAAGGCAGAGGAGGTGGAGGAGGGGGAGAGTTACAAGGAAGATATACTGATGGGAGATGACCAGGTAGCCGACTTTGCAAGCTCCATGCTGGCAGCCATCTCCTGCTGGCACTATAGAGCCAGGGCTTTGCTTTCTACTCACTTCACAACGGTGAGGGTTTCTGCCACCCACAGGGTTCCCATTTCCTGCTCTGTTCAACTGCCTTATCAGTCCTCTCACTTTCTCCCACGCCGGGTCTCGTCCTTCTCCCCCTCTTTCTCCAAAAACACGGCCAACTAACACCTGCATTTGCATGTACACATCGAATGCCTCTGGTCACTTTCTTGTTTTTAAAGGGCATGGATTCGTGTTCTGCCAGATTACTAACACTGAACTTGTGCTTTCAAACAACGGTGTGATGCTTAGGGTCTGCTTGTTTTCCATGTGTTGATTTTGCAGATCATTTGTCGATTATCTCAATGAGCATGAAGTAGTGTTGTATGTTTGTATGTCTCATGTGCGTATCCAGTTTAAAGTCTGCTCTGTCTCAGAATTATTGTTTTAAGGAGGCATGAGTTATGTTGGAGCTCCTGCTATTGAAGCCATGCTTGCATTCAAACCAGTATCTTAATGCGTCTTCTGAAATATGTTGTTTGACTTCAAAGGTTAATGTAGCTATTTAATGAAATGATCATTGTAATAGCAAGAGCTTTGCTCTTTGATAATCATATTTCCTAATCAGATTTCCTCTTTGACTTTTCATAATTAGAGTCTTTTGTTAAGGTTAATTGTTGTAACAATGCTTTTTCTAAATATGAATTATTCAGCATGATTTATTCAGTGTTCACTATGAACTGTCATTTCAATTGGAGGCCTTTTATCATAACCATTGTAGATTTTTCAAGGGTTACCTGAAAAGACCTGTTTAAGAAATTCATGATTCCTCACAGTGCAATGCCTTTTACAGATTTAGAGGAAATAACTCTCTCTTATGTCATATTTTGTTCTCTCAGGATGACCAGAACCGAGATGCAGCAGATCTGAAAACAACACCAATAGAGGACACTCACAGCCAGGGGGGGAAAGATGAGGATGCTGCTGTGAAAGAAATTCACACCACTCAGGTGCTTAATAAAGTCTTCTGCACACATCCATTCAGCCTCATTTCTAGGCTTTAATGAGACCTCTCTGAGGTTACATGTGACATGTATTCAGTCTGTCGGAAAGTGCCTGTTTGTCCTCATGCTATTAGGATTGCTTGCTTTGTTGCAAAGCATAGTCCATTTTAAAATGACACCCTTTCGATGCATTTGCTCATTATAGTATCTCTGTGAAGAAAAGCTGGATGATGGAATACTATATTACTTTTTTCTTTACAGAGTTACAGTGTAATAGGTACCCTTTGCCATGAGCACAGCGGTTCTTTGTGGCCCATTTGAATCACGTCTGTGGTCATATTAGTGCCTGCTGTATATTTTTAGTCCTGTCAATTAAAATGCCACATATACATATTTTATTTACTGATGTCCTGTGGCCAGCTTTCCCACACAGAAAGGCAATAATTCATTTGGTGTCCAGGAGCAGTTCTCACCTGATTTTTATGGTAACTTTGCAAAACAGCTTATGCATCCGAGCAGAGTAGAAATTGTTCATTTTCTGAAGCTTATCTCCACCCCACAGCTTTGAGCTGCTCTCTTTGCAAATGCAGGTAGTCCCAAAGAGCAGGCAACACTTGGAAACAAATTTAGATAAACAGTCGACAAGAGCGATAGCACCACTATGAATGCTTCTAGAGCCACCGACATTGCCATGTTCATCGTTTAACTTGCCAAGGGTAATGAAAATGGTCCACTGAGGAATTGTTACAAACCAAGCTGCAAATACGATCCCCATGTGTCCATCATTTTTACCACACTTTGGTATTGCAGATATAAGTAGGTGAGTGTAATAAAGGTTGAGTGGGTCTCCTGAGACAAAACGCATGCCTCATAAATTGTGGGTACTTTGGATTAAACCGGCTAGTTGATTTTGAATAGGTCCATTAATTTAATGGGAACGGAGAACACTAATGTCTGTTTTACTCATTACATCCCATTTACAAAAACTCCTATCATGTTTCAGGTCACTGTGGAGGAGCTGTGCCCCCCCAACCGTGTCTCCGAAGCAAAGAGCAATGATCAGCTGGAGGAGAATGACCTCCAGAGCCCTGAGTCTTCTATCTCCTCTTTACATCAAGAAGCCAACACAACAGAAGCTCTGGATTCTTCTAGAGAGACCAGAGAGGATGAGGAAGAAGTAGGGAGCGATTCCTCAAGTCTCCAAGTAGAGGAGACGAGTGTTCTGACGAATGGGGAGATGTCAGAAGAGGAAGAGGAGACACTGACAGACAGTAGAAGCATCCTACCCTCTTCAGTGTTGGACCAAGCAAGTGTAATTGCTGAGCGCTTCATCAGTAACCTATCCAGGAGGAGCAGTCTGGTTTCAGAAGACTTGGATTCCTTAGTGTGCCCCTCATCCTCCACAGATAATGACATTTTCCAAAACTCCTCGGCGAGCGTGGACCTAAACACAAACATTGAAGTGTTTTCCAGCTCCCCAGAGCCAAAGGTGACGTCACACGAACCTCCCCCAAGTACCTTCACTCAAGAGGAACACAGGTCGACTCTCTCTAAACAGGATCGCATCCTCATCCATAAGATCAGAAGATATTATGAGCACGCTGAACACCAGGATGCAAACTTCAGCATCAAGCGCAGGGAAAGTCTGTCCTACATCCCAGCAGGTCTGGTCAGAAACCTGAGCCGACAGCTGAACAGCACTCCGCAGCAGCAGGCAGTCCCAGGACACCGGAAAGGCTTTTGTCACAACCGGCCCACTTCCTGGTCTGTGTTTGACCTCCCTGGCTTAGATAAGAGTGAGAACACCCAGAAAGAAAGTGAACCAATCACATCGGAGCACAGCAGTGATAGTTTTCAGAGCAACATGGATACATCTACAACCAGTGAAGTGTTCAGACCTTCATCAGACATGCTCAAGGTCTGGGAAGACATGGAAAGCAAGGATGTCCAGCAGGTCAAAGAGGACACGCCTCTTGACTTAAGATTACAAACAACACAGGACAGCGGTTCAGAAACCTCTGAAGTAAAAACCACTGAGCAACAGCTTCAGACTGTGGAAGAGTCGGTGATGAGCACTGAGTCTGACGGCTGCTCTGTCTCATCACCAAATACAACCTCTCCAGCAGTGGACGGTGGATCTGACCAGGACTCTAAACCACAGAGGAGCCAGCTCACCCATTTACCCAAGATCATTAGTTTCCGAGCAAGTATGGAAGAGGACCAGATCCTTCAAGATATGGGGAAGATGAAAAACAAGGTGTTCCAGTTGGCGCGCCAGTACAGCCAGCGCATCAAAAACAACAGGCCGATGGTCTGGCAGAAGAACCGAGGGATGGCAAATCAGCAAAGTTTCAGAAATATGCCTGCAGTCCACGAGAACAAGACACCTTTGAGGAAAAAGGGTAAATAGAGGATTTATTATTGTCCTATTTTTACTAGTTTGTATCACTGTTTTTGCAGAAACCTGTCACTTTACTTTGTGTAGAGAAAAACGAAAAACATTTTTGCTGTTTATGTTTTTTTTGGTGTGTGTGTGTGTGTGTGTGTGTGTGTGTGTGTGTATGTGTGTGTGTGAACAGGTAAACCCAGCCTAAGGTTAGCCTTGAACACTTGCACTCAGGCAGTCATCCATGAAGTGAGTTCTCCAAGCCCAGTCCAGACACCCAGCTCGGACCTCAGCTCCCAGAGTGTAGTTACCTCCCCACAGAGTCCACAGTCTGAGACCTTCCACTGGCCTGATGTACAGGAGCTGCGTTCCAAATACACACCACCCAGTGAGGACACGGAGGCGTCCAACTCCTCCAGAGTAGCCCATAGTTGCACAGTCCCAAATGGGACACTACAGAGCTGTATGAACAGAGGTAAAGGCTGCTCACACAGGTGTAGCAGCTCCTCAGACCTTCACAAGGCTCTCACAGATTGTCCAAGGTCCCTGTCTGTCCCGCTGCAGGTGAGCAGATGTGGGGGAGACTGGCCTCAGACTCAGCTGCCAGCTGTGCTGTGCAGGTGGAGCTCCTTAGACCACATGCTTGGTTCCTATCCCCTGCATGAGGTACAGAACCTTCAAGAACCTGTGAGGACTTACCACACATCCAGTCAAGTGTCTCTGGCGACAAGAGAAACTGGTCAAGTCCACAGTGCAGACCACCTCCATGACGGTGTAGACTGTACCACAAAGGCAGCTCTTCTAAGTTCAGGGAAGGTGACTGAAAGTAACCTGGTGAAGAGCTTACGGGAGAAGTTTCAAAGCTTGAGTACAAGCTCATAAAACCCCAAATCATATGAACGGTGTCGAGTTTGACTCTGAGCTCCTGTCACATATGAACCAGATCGTCCTCAGCTCATCCTGATGCCTCTGTCCTTAAGGAAATATCACATGGACCGTTCATCATTTCCAGTGTATGCCACACTGGGTGATGATTTATGTTGTTTTCACAAGTGTTGAAATGAATAGAACTGGTCAGTGGGTATGATTATGAGGGAAAAGAAGACAGTTGAAAATGTGTTTTGCAATATTTGTACATTTGGGTATTTGTCCGCACTGTAAAATACAGGAGTAACGTAAAATGTGTAAAGTGTAGCCCCATTATTTTAACTATTCAACTCCTGGGCCTTCCAAGGGGAAACAAACTGAAGTCTAAATACAGGCGTGTGTTCTGTCCATCCAGTCCCAGTGTTTATCCGACCACACACACACCAAAGACTGTTTGATCCACAGGTTGACTGGCTGGTCACAGCAGCAGTGTGCTTCCACATCTGCAGTAGCGTCACTGGAGCTTTATTTTCCTCTTGTACATTTTCCTGACCACTATTTATGAAACTGTATATTTGGGGGAGTTGGGCCTCGTGTAAATAATGCTCAATAGCCTTTTTACATTTCCATTCCAGAAAATATATTGTTTCATACTTGAAGTTTCCCATATTTTCAATAAAAACACAAATGTTACGTGTTGATGGGTGATCATTAATGTACAGACTATTCTGCATTGTGTTAACTTTTTTGAGATCTGTTTTTGTTTCAGTATCATACCAGTTAAATGTTAGTCCAATTTTTTTTTTTTTGCAGTGGAAAAAATAGACTTTATAATGTGTTTGTACGTTACCAGGGAAGTGTTTTTATTCTGTTTGTATTGAGCGGATGGATCTACCGTGAAAATCTAAGCAGTCTGAGAATTATAAGGTGGGTGCATGTGTGTTTCTTGATAAATTTGCGTCAGATGTCTTTATTTACAATGACTGCACAGTATAATCTTGGTGCCTCAGGTTACCAGCCGCCCATAAAGCGCACAGATTCTCCCTCAGACACTGTGTAAAAACAACCACTCACACCAGAAGCCAATCCACAGTCCTTTCAGAGTAAAAAAAAAAAAACAGCCCGTACGAGCACGTTACTGTTTTCTTTGTTAATAACCGGAAGTGTCTCCTTGTGCGCCTGCTGTCTGGTTTGACACCAAGCTGCGTTACGCACCGGAGGAGTGCACATCAAGACGCATTTAGAGTCGCGCATTTAACCCACATGCCAGCAACAACACATTTTCTCCCACGCAGGAACAACTAACCCCTTTTTTCAATTACAGGATTGACGCAAACATATCACCGTCTGCTTTTTATATATGAAGAATGGGCTGCGCAATATCAGGTCTGGCGGCAAAAGCGGAGTTTGGAGAGAGGAATACAGATGCCGCTGCTCCTGCTGTTCATCCCACCGAGGCTCAGATACAGATGATCAAGGACTCATGGAAAGTTATCCGGGACGATATAGCCAAAGTTGGGATAATTATGTTCGTCAGGTGAGGTCTTTAAGCTTTCACTGCTTTTCAAAAATAATAATTATATTCCTCGAACAGGACAGTAAAGCCTCAGCACGTGTTTTTATTCATTTAATATAATACTTATTTCAACAGATA
>JAPQRQ010064296.1:0-17008 GCA_037367365.1 Apogon talboti | reverse complement strand
AGGGTGGGGGGGTGGGGTGGGGAGGGGGGGGTAGTGGCCTGGATGACTGACATTCAAAAGGGAGGGGAAAGGAAAGTGTTTGTTTGAGTGCATGTCTGCAATAGAAACAAGTATGCACAAACATATCTGTCTGGATTTTGATTTACTTCTTTGATGAGGAATTGTGGTATTAAACTGGGTATGAGTTGTATTTTTGTAAGAATAAGAGGGAGACAACCTATCCGATGTCTGTAGGATGTAGCTCTATTGTTTTTGCATTTTGTAAACTGACTCACCAATCGGAACATACAGGTAGTAAATGAAAGCCAGATCTCTGACTGACTGTCGCCATCGCTCACTAATTCCCCCAATATATGTAATATTTGCGAAATATTATAGTTGCAGATCTGCATTTTCACTTTCTCAGACATGTTATTTAAAAATTTAAATAATGCGATTATACAAACCAAGTTAAAACACATATGAAATATTCTATTTTTTCTGACACGCTATGAACACAGCTTCCTGAACTTTACTATCAGATATTGGGCTTTATGAGATGTAGTGCAAATAATGACTCCAGGTATGCTAAACTTGGACTCTGAAAAAGGGAAGCTGTGTGATATATCGGAACTGAAATTTAACTCAAGCAAAATAGTTTCTATTTATTCTTAATGTAAACATGGCTGAGTTATTATTACAAAATGTGTTCAGAATAATACAGTTTATGTGTTAAATGTCATAAATACATTTTCTTGGTTTAAATTGTATGAAAGTAGGTCATGATCCAGGTGGCCCCAAAGTGTGACCAGTAGAGAAACGCTGCTATAAATTATATATTACAGAAGTAATTACCCTGCTCCCCAAAAGGGAGGCAAGGAGTATTGTTTTTGGTTCGGTTTGTTTGTTTGTTTCATTGATTGTTAACACTTTAGCAGAAAACTATTGGCTCAATTCATACCAAATTGGGTTTACAGATTGCCAGTGACCCAGAATGGATGTCATTACATTTTGGGAAAGGTAGGTTAAAGTTCGAATTTTTTTATGAATTTTTAAAATCTTTATTTTTCCTCATTTACTTTCAAATGTCTATAAAAACATCAATTTTAATTCAATTTACTTCAAACTTGGTACATACATAGAGGCAATTGATATGCTGACATCAGCACACGCATAGACATGATGACATCAGCTGGATCGATGCCAAAATAAGCTACAATACGTGTGAGGGGCAGGGTTTGTTGTGCCTGGCACCACTTGTTTATACGTACAAACAAACTGTGGAAAGGTTTACTTAGTTAATAAATTTACAAGTACCTACAAAAAAACACTTTATCATGCTGGTATTTAATACTCATGAGACAGTGACCTATCTGGACTCTTACATTATTTTTCATAGGTTACAGGAGCCAGGATTAGCCTCAAAGCAAACAAATGAGAAAATACTGTGGGATATGACCTTTTCACTGTGAGCGACATGTGAGCCTCTTAGCCACCCGTTGTTGCTGCTGCCAGGCATTGCAGCAGCAGCACCTGTCATCATATTAAAGCAACATTTTGCTCAATACTTTATTAAAAGTGTCTGGACTCTAAATGTTAGCCCTTGTCTGCAGGGGTTTGGGTGATTGTGTTACACTGCACAGTCAAGGCATAAGCAGGTTACAAGAAAAGAACACATTAAAATATTGTGTTGTATGTGTGTATTACTCTAAACTGCCTCCCTCTCTATGTGTGCATGTGTGTGTACAATAAACTAGTACAGAAAATGCATAAATGAAATTTCAGGCATAAAAGACCTCAACCAGGTAATAGCCGTGATATTCTTTATAATATTAAGACATTTAAAGAACAAATAAATGTTTTATATGGTGAGTAGGAGTAGTGCCTATTTATAATAAATGATGGAACAAACTAATCGAGCTAATTAAAGTTTGAGGACCTCACTACGCAGATATTGTATAATGTAATGGCTGGAAATTTTCTATAAAGGTGTTTTTTTTATGACCATGTGAAGGCATTCGGACAAGATAAGAAAACTGCCTCATTTAATTCAGGAAACCAGATATACAGAACATTACATGGTGGATATTAGAAACTTACAGCATACATAAAACCTAACCTGTAGTCAGTGGACTAAAAACAAATGTATATTATAGTGTGAGATAAACAGAAACTAAAAACTAGCCTTGCCTTCTGTGCCACACTGCCAACTGTACAATTTCACACTATTTAGTTTTACTTTTAACGTTGCTGAATGGACTAACACCCACACCGCAACTGTCATTTTCAAGTATCTCTCTCGCTCTTTCTTCAGCCTATTGTCTGCCCACCCTCCACAACTCCATTTCCTCTTGCGCGATCGGTTCAAATGAGCTGTGTGTGTGTGTGTGTGTGTGTGTGTGTGTGTGTGTGTGTGTGTGTGTGTGTGTGTGTGTGTGTGTGTGTGTGTCTCTGTGTCGGTGAGTCAGTGCAAGTGGCCGCAAGTGACACATGGAGTGAGAATAGTGATGGGTAATGGAGAAGAAAGCGAGGACCAAATATAAATGATGAAAGAGAAAGAAGAGAAACAGATGAAGCCAGACAGTCCATGTGCACGCAGAAACAATAGAGGGCTGCTTGTTCAGTTTTGCTCGTTTTTATCTCTGTCGCTGTTTAGTCAGTGGGGAAGCATCTGGGCGAAGGGACAGGGGTAACATAACAGTACAGGTCTGGGTCTTGGATCGCCTGGACCAGCCAAGCAAACTGCCTCAATCAAAATATTAAAGGTTTGACCAATATGGGATGGTTACAAGTCATTACAATGTGATCGGTGTTTTCTCATATTGACTTATGAGTGTTTTTGCATATGTAGCACACAACTGATGATGCTGTGATTCACATTATCAATGAGATTCAATATTCTCAAAAGGTGGCAGGACAGGATGTTCTAAGTAATTAACCAACCAAGTCCCTTAGTGAATTTGTCTGATGATTCTGGCGTTGGTTACATCCAAAATGTAGCCAGTGCAGGAGTGTTTATAAGTGTCATACTATTGATAAAACGACATGTTGGCTCAGAAATCGTATTCCTCCCATTGACTTACACTTATCTTTTTGGATCCTTTAATAAGCAATCAATCTTCAACTTATTGCTTCATGAATAAAAATTTCTAATATAAAGTTTTGATGTTCACTGTGTTGTGCTTTCATTGATGGTGTTTGACAACGCGCTCACCTACTTTTAGAAGTCGTGTTTATTTAGTAAAACATTTCATTCTGCGCAAGCAACTTATCTGTGGTTGTGGTTTATGGGTTACTAACAACACAGTCAAATTATTTTGTTACGTAAATGTTTGGTGACATTTTACCACCCCTCAGCCCTCGTGTTTAGGCCAAAAAATAAACACTTGCCTTCAACAAATGGGTGATGTTACAGTGTCTGGGGTTCGCTCTTACTGACAAAAGTTCCGGAATTTTTCTTCTCTTCACTTAGGATATTTTTGTTGGCATGGTTGTGAATATTATATTGTTGTGCCACTCTCATCAGCAAACCAATTATTCAAATGTGTATTCACCAAATGTTGACATGCTGTACTCGTACATGTGCTGCATCATATATAAAATAGATTTTGCACCAGGGAGCTGACACAATAAAGTCTGCTACAAGTAATAATAAACACTTAAATATGTTTTTGGGCTGTTAAGAGACTCATACAACCCACAGGCTGCAGACCTCCACTTTTCGTCATTGAACTCTAGACTATGTAATGGAAAGAAAGAAAGAAGGGGTGACAAATTCTGAATACAGTGCACACTGAAACCATGAGTGATTTTAAAGTGAGCCTCTTTTCAGGTTGTAAAACCTGAACAAAAACTGAACGTAACCGTTTCAGAGCCTCATATGGATCTGTCTAAGTGTCTCGTGATTCTCGTGATTCACAGTTTATTTGCAACAACCAACTATGCAATTACAGAATATTACAAAATAAAAGGTAATATATGGTCAATAAATAAATGATGGTAGCGATTTTTGTCAATGTTTTACAATAAAGCCCAAATAATCACTACTTTACATATAGTTTGTATGAACCACAACACACCAAAAGAAACTTTATTTTACAATATGTTCAACAAATTGATACTACTGTATAATAACTGTGAATAGACATTGTTTTCAAATGCTGATGCTTAAAAGTACATATTGGTCAAACCTTGAATTGGACATAGGGGTCATTCCTATCCTGTGTCCGAGCAGAAGCATAAATACTGAGAGGATTGTGAGAGTTGTGGCAATAATAATGGAAGAAATAAGACAGAGGGAAAATAGTAAAAAGAAATAGAGGTAAAAAGGTAGTGATACATGGTGATTAAAATGGGAGGAAGGTTAGAGGCTGATGGAAAAAAATAAATAAAAGAAAAAGAAAAGAGTAGGTGTAGGGATGAAAATGAGAAAAAAACAAGACGACAAAACGAAAAGCATGAATGAGAAAACACAGAGGAGGGATTTTCAGCAGTAGAAAAGAGGAAAGAGGACACAGCTAATCAAGAGTAGGAGTGAAAGGGAGGGAGCATAGAGGAAAGTCACAAAAAACAAAGAGACAACAGAGGACACAGACCACTTAAGGACAAGGAGGATGTACATGTGTGAAGGCTGCGCTCGTACCTGGCGTCCGCCTCGCTGTAATACTCTCTGGCTACGATGTCCTCAAACAGTTCACCTCCGGTCACCCTGCGAGTAACACACAGACACATGTTAAAACTTAGATGCTTTGACTGTAAAGAGGGGAGCTATAAAGGCTTTAAGGACTCCATTCTTATCTCTTGTTTCCTGTGGCACCCTACTACCACCACCAACTTCCCCCATTCTCCCTACCTCCCCCTTACTGTACCGTTACCATGGAAACTAGAGGGAATTTGCCAAGAGATGAATGTGGAAGGCGTGGGTGGTGGTGGTGGTAGTGGTGGTGGTGGTGGTAGTGTTGTGATGGGAAGGGGAGGGGAGGGGTTCAAATATAGGAGAGAGTTATGTAACTGTATATGTAAAAAAGGGTGGGGAATTAAGGTGGAGGAGGAAGAGGAAGAAAAAAAAACAGCAGGAGAGCAGAGGAGAATGACTTACAAGTCAAACAGGAGGTAGTGGAAGCCCTCCTCTGATATACTGTCATGAAGACGGACTGGAAGAGAAAGAAAAAGACAGCGAAACATAAATGTCTGCTTTTCAGGACTGATCATCACATAAATATGCACACTGCCTTTGATACAGGATATAGCATGTGCTGCATTTTAACTGGGTGATAAAAAAAAAGGAAAAGGACAGATAAAGACATAGAGAGAATGAGTGTGAGGTAGAAGAAACAGGGAGTCCAAAAATAGAACCCACATTATTAAAGGTACGGGAACTAAACAGTGCATTAAAGTAACTGAAATAGATATTAACATACAAGCTATAGCCTTTACTGATAATATATTGGTCATTAAAGAAAATGATCGTACTTTAGAATTAGGAGTACAAGTATGTTTGTTACTAAGATGCAATAGTTAGGGGAGTTTAGGTATTAATACTTTACACAATGCTAAATAGTGCAAGTAATAGCTGCAGGTAATTATTATTTCCATTGGTGATTAATCTGATCTGATTTTTTGGTTAATGGATTAGGTGCTGGGTCTATCATATGTTAGGAAATTGTGAAAATGTGAATGAAGTGGTGATTTGCCCAAAATCAAAGGCAAGATCCTCAACTACCTTGTTTGGTCCACACCCCATAGATATTCATTTTACTGTCATCAAGGAAAGGAAACTTGAAAATATTGTAATTTAAGAAGCTAGAACTGGAGCTATTGTGGTCATTTTTATTTAAAAAATATTCAGAAGCATCTAATGAGTGAAACTTTGCCCATTTTTTTTCTACTTTCAAACACTGTCTGCAAATTAGAATACATTTACAGATTACTTCTAGTATATTATTTACAAATCTATTATTATTATTATTATTATTATTATTATTATTATTAATTATATACATATACATAAACCTATACATCATAACACTTTATTGCGTATCTTGAAAACACTTGCTAAAAAGCACTCTGGTTATTTGTCAGACTAAGCACATTTTATCTCTGAACCATAAAGAAAACAAATTTGCAGAAGGGTGTAAGGGTGATTCATTTAATAGATTATATAGTCAACTAATCATTATGAATGCAATGCAATAAGATGTGTGTTTACATGTCACAAAGCATTGAAATCATAATGTAACTTAAGTGCACATGGTTCCATCTGCTGTGACAGGTCTGCACTCTCACTAATGGGTTATGGATTTTAGCTTCACTCTCCTTTTCAAACACAACTGCATTTCGAGCCTTCAAAACATAAACACATCAAACACTTACATCTTCAGATTTCCAAGAAAAAAGTTAAAGCCGCCACAAGACAAGTTTTTGGTTTTTTTTTTTGCTACCTTCATGTTTGTCCCTCATCACATCATGTAAAGTTATCCTTATATGAAAATGCAGAGAAAAACATATTTATTCCAACTGGAGATGAAAGACCAGATATAACCCTCTGGGAATAAATTAAGTTTATCTGTATTTGTATTATTAGTGAATGGATTATCAAGGACTTACACCATCCCTCAATCCAAGCCAGACTCTTGCAACTAATCCAGTTTTATGAGCCATTATTCTGATTATTAGCGGAAAATATCAGAGTCCATAAAGACACAAATGGGGTGATTTTTTTTTTTTTTTTTTTTTGAGTGGGGGGCAAACTGAGAAAGACCAGCCCTTACCAATGTTCGGGTGTTTCAACAGGCGACAAATCCTGGCCTCTCGTTCCAGCTTCTGGTGATCTAGAGACGAAGAGAAGAAGAGAAAGAGAGAGAGAAAGACAAATGAATCTTGACATACGATTGCAAACACACTGCCTTGTTATAGCTTGCAGTTGAAGAGCAGTTGCAGTCAATCTGCGAAAGGTGAAATTGAAAAATGAGCTGTGCAGTTGTTTTGGACAGATAGTAGTGAAAAAGATAATCATCAGTGATGTATAGATGGATGAATGAAGAACCGAGAGTGAAGATCTTTCCATTGACTGTTCCCATGGTGTCATGAGCAATTGAATATGTGATACAACAGACAGATAATATTAAACTCAAAACCTGCTCATATTTACCCTCCATCATATTCAATTATGAAGATTACACAGATATACATATAATATAGTTTCCTGTGAGTCAGGATAAGAGCATCAACAAACGATTGTCTGATAAGAGGACTACATAGATTATGCATTTATGTGAGCGTGTGCATTGCAGCTTATATAACAGCTTAATGATGCTAGTCAACCTGGATTTCATGGCTATCAGGCAAGCAGCAATCTTAGCCCACATACTGTACGCACATACACACTGAAGGGGGGGTGGGCCACCATGTATGTGCATGCAGAGCACAGCAAAAAAAAAAAAAAAAAAAGACATCCATGTAGGACTCACAAACACACAAATGCACGCATACTGCACACACATGCGGTACAGGCAAGCACACAAATAGAAGTGCACGCATTCACACTGACATTGAAGAGTGACAGTGAAGTGTAAGCCCAGTGATTATAGTCTTAGAAGATGAGAAGAACGAGGCGGAGAAAGAAGTGGAGGAGTGTTGAAGAGAGGGGAAGAGAGGAGGAAGGGAGGAAAAAAAATGTAGGGGTGATTAATACGCACAAAGCACGGATGCTTTTTCTGCTGACAAAGAAAGAGACTGTTGATCGCAGATGTCTCCATCAACTACTGCTATTTACTTTTCCCCCTATTATATCCTTTCTCCTTTTGTAAATCTCATCCCTTCTGACTGGTCACCTTGGTTTTGGATACTGCATCAAATGTTAAAATAGCGGATAACGTGGTATAAGAACAGGCATCACTCCATGTTTCAGAGGCATCTGCTGACATCACTCTACAAGTACAGAAATGCTTCTGAATAAGTGCTTTGGTTTATCTTGGCTTAGTCTACCAGATGGCCAGATAGAGCCTGTGTTAACTACACATTTTTGAAAAGCTGCATGATTATTTCTGTAGATAAAAGTCTGAATATTTTTGTTAAATATAATGGGAAAAGATATTATAATTTCAATAAGTTTAAACCATTATCTTTTATAAATGTATATAGTATTGTGTATTTTTTATGCATGTGAAATTAAAGGTAAATTCTAACAGTAGTAACCCTGCATTGGGTTTGGAGTCTTAAGACTGGAAAACAATATGGGTTGGAGATGACCTGTTTTAGGATTCACAGCTGGTTGACTTAAAACGAGACCTATATCCTTCTTAATAACAAGGAAGGTCACTATTCAGGACCTTGATCCCTGCTTTATATGGCTTTTTAGATCAATGGAAGCTAAACCTTCAGTCATCACTGTAAATGACAGATGATCTGCCGGGGCAAGGTTTTATTTGGTTGTCCTTATCAAGCACTACATATGAGAAATGCATGATTGCCCATGCAGACTCTCCACAAATGGAATAAAAACCGAACTTCTCAATACCGTGAAGTACAATGGCATAAAACGATCAAAACAAATCTGTGTGTACATGTTGTATTTACTACATGAGTAAATAAAAAATGGAAGAGGAGAGTGGTGAAATGGAAGAAGACGAAGAGGACTGGTCCTACGGGGGCTGACACAGGAAGCACAGAAAAGAGGACAAGTAGGAGAAAGAGAAAGGTGGCAGAGAAGAGCAAAAGCACACAGTGTTCGCTGAGTGAGAAAACCCAAGGACAGCATTCATTTAAGGAAACTATGTATTTGAGGAGAGGAGCGGAGAGGAGAGGAGGAACAGAGGAATAAATTTAGGTTAATCATCATGTGAGAACTCAACTCTCCAGGAGAAAAGAAGATGTAAAAAGAAAACCACCTCCAGATACATTATAACCCTTTTTCCCAATATGTAAATTCAAGTAATGACTCTAACAAGCTGGGAAATAACTACTAACCTTCCTGTGGTTTAAAAAAAAATATCATGGCTGGATAAGTAATATTTCCAAGCCAAGTTACATTTGCTGTCATAGTTATTTGATTAGAAAAATAATACTTCAAGCATTTGTCCTGGTTATTTGACACTGACACAAAACCAGGTCAGATCACCACCACTGCATTGCAGGTGAATCACTACTAGGCACTCATAAGTACTTGTACACTTAAGTGAAACTAGAATAAATACAAGATCGTATAGCAACCTCTGGCAGTCCATGTCAAGAGACCGCTGCCAATAAACAAGCTCTGCAATAGGCTGTGGACATGTGTTGGATTGGTGCAAGAGAAAGGGCGGGAGGTTAGAGAATGTCACATACTGGGGACCATGATTACGTTTGCTATATGGACTGTAGTACAATCATTTAACTCATTAAATCCCATTGTTCTGTTTTTCCAGGTACTAGATACAATTCTCATTTTTCTTCCTTATTTAAAGCACTATGTACAAGGGATGTAACGTTACTAGATATGATACCTCACATCATCTTCGTATGTACTGTATACTGAGCTGACCTATGAACTGGATCTGAGATATCCAGAATTTAATTTGGCTACATGTCCATGCTTTTATATACCATATGTCATAGTCTAATGCCAGAACTGTAAGGAGTTGGAATATACCTAAACCCATCAGAGGGGTCACATTTACCCATACTGCGTTCCTAGACCAAAAAAATATCTTCTGCCATTGTATTTAGTAATTCTCTTCACTAACGAATCAGTTAGTTTAATCATCACCCATGTTTTATTTACCGTGTTTTAGAATTAAAGCATCTTTAGGAACACCGATAGCTTTGTATGAGCATAAGTATAAATACATTTAAAATCAGAGACTGCCTAAAAGTCTTAGCAAAAGTCAAAAACTGGGGAGCTTCAATATTTTATTAAAACAGAAGAATGCTTAAATCAAAAACAGCTTTGGATAAAGATGACCCATTGGTGCTTCTAGTGTTAAAGTTGCTTGAAGTTATTTCACTAGAATAAAACTGTAAGCTATTCTAATACTAGTGAAATTCTATAAGCAAATAATTCAGTCATGATTAATGCATATATTTAGGACTTTTATCACTGAAGATAAAAGAACAAAAGTGGAGGATCTACAACGTGTATCTATCATCTGCTATTGTTTTGTCTGGCCTTACTGAGCAGCAGAAAGTACATACGATGTGTTGCATTAAAAAGATGTACTTACTTATGTATATATAGTTATGATTGATTAATTGATTAAAAAAAAGTAATTAATTGCTGCCTTTCTTTTGAGTTGGTAAATCATGGCTTTCGCAGAAGAGTCTAATACAAATCTTTTGATTATAATAAAAACAAGTCCTGTAGCTGTAAGATTATTAGAGTGTAGTAAGCAGTTGACTGGGTGCATCGCAGGCTCCGCTCCTCTGCTCTGGCTGCCTGAATATCTGTGTGACTGTGTCAGGCGGAGAGAAAGACACTGAAAGAGAGAGTCAGATGAGAGTCCCGTGCTAAAGGCATGTAGGCGTACAGGCGCATGGCCCTTAGCTGCCAAGTGCCTGGGGTTCCTTCTCTTGCATGACCCTCCCTCCCCTCAGCTACCATCTCCATCTGCCAGTCTACAGCAAACGCTCCTGTTAAGTTGTCGCAACCTTGACTACAAGCTTGGAGACCTTATACCGGCCGCATGACAAATAAAGTAACCACCAAACAACCTAAACACGAACCCACTGCTAAAGTAGTGCTATTAAACCCCACAGTAGCAGTGTATGTCAGATAGGTCATGGGGCTATAAATAGAGCGTAGAGTAGTATGCGGCAGCTCTGCAGGCTTTAACATTGCTCTGCTGTTACTTTGAACATGGCTCATCCATTAGTAAGGAGTAGTAAGAGTGCAGCACAAGTCTTGTGCACCACCCAGTCAGGTCAGATCAGTCCTCCTGTCCTGTGACCGAGCAAAGAGATTATTTCTGCTGTGACTCAGAAATACGGTGGAAAGCTGTGACACCCTGATAAAGCAGCTGAAGTGAAATATAAAGGCAGAATGATAGCAAAACCTGGAGATGAATTATTTATTATGTGGCGTCTGCACGTGTTGCATTGGGTCTCATTAAGCCAACTGTTGGCATTAACTTCTAGCCTCCTGCTAATAACAGCAGGATAATCTAGGATAGGTTTAATCTCATTAAACGCTGCCCGCCGCACTGATGCATAGTTAAAATAGGACAAGAGACTTAATACTAACCAAGAGTATGAGACAGGTTACATTACAAAAACTACAAAAAAGAAAGCATGCACCTGATGTAACATTGTTTGGTTTTTTTTCTTTTTTCTTTAAATGGTAACAAATAAAGAAGAAAAAACAACCTTGATGGATTCCATAGGAAACATGGGCTGAATAGGTTTATTATTATGGAAATGATGAGAATAATACGTTATGGCCTTTAAAATCACCTTTCTCTAATGCAAATGTGAGATTCTGGACCAAATACTAAATGAGGGAATGAGCTTTAGAAGAAGAGTGCTCATCTTGCCACTGTCAATTAGTTAGCATTGTTTTTATTTATTTTTTTATTAATTGTTTGGTGTATATATCGCAAGAAAAAAAGTTCTCAAATGTCATGTTTAATGTCATGGCCAAACGGATCATTGATTATCAAAATCGTTGATTGATCATTGAATTTTAATTTAAGAGCCAAGAATTAATCAGTTAATCTATTCATTGCTGTAATTTTACTCAAAAAAACTAATGACTTAATGCTTCATTTCTGGTCATTGTTAAATAAAATGGTTCACAACAAATACTTATTCTTAAAACAGTTCATTCTTTCTATTACACCTCATGTTTACAATCATCTTTATGACTGAAAAACAAGAGTTCACAGGAAAGTTAATTTTAGCCACATCATAATGTGTGAAAGAGAAGTGGGAATCTGTTAATTCTGTTTATTTTAACTTGAGATGAAATACTGAAAAACAATGCCAAAAGAGCAGAACAACATTATGAAATGTATTTATAAGCACTATTCTGCTTCTTAGAGTCTATATTCTGAAGAAGAGGTGAAAAACTTATTTTAACATGAAAGTTTATGGTCAAGAATAGAAAGAAAAAAAAAACTTTTGTAGAACAACTAATCAGCTGGCTGATCTGTAAAAACGTAGATGTGCCATATCACAGCAGCAAATTATTTAAGGTATATAATCCTTATAGAGCACTGATAGTTTAGTAGAAACCATTACCTGCTTCAAAAAGGTCAACTGAACATTATGTGGCCGTAACCGAGACCGACCCTTGTGAGAGACAAACAGACATGTCCAGACATTCTAGGTTGATGCCCTCTGCTAATGCCTGTTAAAATGCCTGTTGTACCACACTCAACTTTTCCTAACATAAGCATGGGTGTGTGTGTGTCTGTGTGACGGCAGGGTAAGTGTAAGTGTCAGTGTGGTGCCACCTGGCCTCGGCAAAGGGTCTCCAGTTACAAGGCTGCAGGGGCAGCAGGAGATTTACGCTGAGCAAGTGGTGGTGTGAAGAGCCACAGCAACCACGGTGGTGCTGAAGGGCTCTTCATGGCCATGGCATTTAGCCTTGGCTTTGGCTTAAACCGTTAGTGGACATAGCATGTGACACTAAGCCATGACAAAAGCTTTTGTCCAAATTTAGTAAAAAAAAAAAAAAATGATATAATGCTGACAAACACTAACCGGACACTTCAGCAGAGCGTTGCTTTGCTTTGGAAATGTGTGAAAACAGCAGAAAGAGCTCAAACACAAAATCTTTAGTACTTTTACAAAACATTTACAGTAAATAATAATTCAATACTTTATGATAAAATGGACTTATTATAAATTAATAATAAGATTTAATAGATTAACTTCTAGGTGGGGGTGTGTATTCACTACGGCTGGGTTGACTAAGTTTTTGTGAATGCAAAACCAAGCAGTGTGTTCATAATGTAAGCGAACAACAACCACACCAAAGTGAAGGATACACACCCCCTGAAATGACACGATTAAAGCCACTAAAACCATCCATCTATCATCATTAGTACAGCAGGCTGCGTAAAAGGTCAAACTGGTATTCATAGAGCTTTGTTACAGCGCACTCCTCCTACAGCCGCGGAGATACAATCACACTCAGCCTGATACTAACATGATACATAACAAGTAGTAAACGATTTCTGCCTAAACGACATAGAGAAAACCCCATTCATGTGTTTATTTTCAGCAGGCTAGAGCATTGTAACCGTGTCTTCTCAGACAGCTCGGTGGGACAGCTGCAGCTCGTCCAGAATGCCGCTGCCACTGCCCTCGCTAACACCAGGGAAGCGGAGCACATTACACCGCTCCTTAAATCACCGCGCAGGCCTCCCGTGTGTCAAAGGATAGATTTTAAAATCCTATTACTTGTCTATAAAGCACTTATACGGTCTCAGGCCTAAAGGGCCCAGACCACCACGGGTCACCTGGGACCGGCTCGGCTCGGCTCAGCGCCCCCAGGATGAAAACCAAGTGTATAAGAAGCAGCTTTTCATTCCCCTGCTCCCCCCACCTGTGGAACAAGATCAGTATTTATACACTTGTTTTTGCTTTTTAACGTTTATCACATGCAATTTTAATGTCTTAAATCACGGTGAATGGTGCTTCGGTGTATAAATGAAGTGCTTTGCTGTGACAAAGTCCTATGAATGCTCCATTGTCCTTTTTTTTTCTCATCGTCGAACCCCAGTGTGATAAAAGTCCCTCCTACGCATCACCATCTGAGAGGGTAATTGCTGTTAGATACCACTTATATAAGACTCTACACTGTAGGTGGAAAGGTGACCACTGTAACCGACACTAGGTACAAATTAATCTTTCTTTAAAGGTTTCCTATTCTACTTTTAGCCTGTAACATAACAGGAACCTTCTCCTTATAATCCTAAGGTGAACCCGTAGGTGCACTTGGTCCCATCTTAACTACTGTATGTTTGCGATCTCACAGAATTAGCAACACAACATTTACACATGCTTACCTCTCGCAGATAACTTTTTGGTGTTGATTATTTTGGCAGCATACTCCTGTCCCGTACACAGCTTAACACATCTGCGGACCACTGAAAAAGCTCCCCTGTAAAACAAAGAAAAACACATTGTTATTAATGGACAAAAGCTTCATTAGGAACTTTTTGATGAATAACAAAGTGCTGGGGGCTCGTCAACTAGCTTATTAACCGCACCCATAGCTCTGTGCAGAGCATCTTCTGCACAGGTGGCACTTTAAATGCAAAAAGATTCCATGTGACTTGCTTACATTAGGTGTGTCTAGCTGTGTTAAAGGACTACGCTGCAAGAATTTGTCTGCTTAATAGGCTCCCACGAGGTTCTCCCATACACAGTCAGCATATCTTAATAACAGACATGTAGCATATGATAAAGAACAAGAGTGAGCTGTAAAAGGCAAAAGCAGCTTCAGTGAATTACCTTTTTAATATCATTTTTATCAGTATTGTTTCTTGCCGCTGTAATTGTAATTGTAAATGAGGGCTTTACATCCATGTATTTAGATTGAATAAAATATAGATGGGCAATATATGAAATTAATTCAATTAACGCTGTATAGATTGATAGGTTTGTTTGGCGTCACTGGGCAAAAATTCCCCCATTACTGCATCTTTATGCATATTGTAATCTACATGATCTGACAGGAAACAACAATTCAACTCATTCTGTTTTCAGACTGTAGAAAATCTAACCCGTGAAACAGACAGTGGCTCATCGCAGGTGTTTTCTGTGGCTTGTCATTTCCACTCTAGTAACATAGCATCTCCTATTTACATTTGTCTTGATTTGGACAGAGAGGAGAAAGCAGAACAGAGGGATCTATTGTCATATTCTGGTCAGCATTAAACCAGTTTGTGCTTTAAATAATTTCTGAAGGGAAAAAAAAAAAAAAATCATAAAATTGATGAGTGTCTCCTTTGCGGACCTTCCTTTCTTCAACAAAAATATAAAACACAACCTGTTTGTTATATTACCTGTGAACATGTTTCTCCAGTCGCTCCAGATGTGTAGAATTTTATTTTCTTCAGTATCATTTTAATTAATTTTTTTTTCCAGCAAATAACGCACAATGACACCCTCACAAGTGCTGTGCTTTTGTTATTTTTGTTCTTTATTGATATTGCACGTACAGTGTGTGGCATAGGATTTAACTACTAATTATTTTTTAACCACATTCTGCCCTCGGTTCATGTTAACCAAATGAAATTGATTAAAATCACAAATTGCTCACAATACAAAAAAAAAATCAGGTCCAAACTGCCAATGTTTTAGCCATATCACACCCCAAAGACTCTTTGGACAGTATTTATTCCAGAAACAATTTTAGCCTCAATATTTAAATCAATATAATCTTCAATTCAAATATAACTATGACTGGAAATCTACACCGAAGTACAAATACCATCAAATATTATGAGCCACAGTATATAAATATTAGTACCTCTCCTTTTACAAACTGAACCCCAACAGCAAATGTCCTATTCTGTATTATAGAGGCGTTCTCACAGCCGGTCCCCCTGCCGGTGTTTGACAGTGACAGTCCCACCGGTGCCAGTGCTCCACGTCCACGCTGAGAAATTATATACAACCAATAAAGCCAGGGTGAAAGGTGAAAGCAAAGACATCAGCTGACCAGAGAATTACATAAGGAGAAGGAGAAAGAAGACGCTCATGCACAGTTCACAGCATATGTCAGTTGTTTCAGCATGTGGTAAAATGGTAAGTTCAGTTACAAGGACCAATGTGCTGATCAAGTGGTTTTCAGTTACGCTTTGGTAAAATACAACCTAAAAATAAGGAGCTTACTAATAAACTGATGAATGAAGTTGTTGTAGGGAATCTGGACAAATCTGAGTGTTTGTAAATGATCTGTGATTCCTCTTCTCACTCCTTAAATCTAATGTTAAGTCCAAATAAACGAGAAACATCCACTGGATTTCTACATTTGCACAAGAAGAACATATTACATCAAAGAATGCACCATTTACACTGTAGATCATTGTTTTAGGGATTAAAATTATGTTTACAGCCTGTTTTTGTCATATAATTCAAATAAAGTGCTGTATTTGGCAAAATTTCAAGGAAATGCCCAGGATACAGGTGTCAAAATTTGACACGTAAAGAGATAGAACTATTTTTGTGTCAATTTCCAAATTAATTTCTCTACATTTAACCTTTAATTTATCACCTTTTATTACAATATCATCCTCCGTACTTTTCATTGTTCAGTGAAAATCATGTACTTTCCTATGTTCATAAAAGCTCATAGTGAATCCAAATGTTATTATATCAAAACAAAGAGAACTGAAGGAAAAAAAGTGACTTTTTCAGCAAAATATGTCATTAAATGAGCCTGAAAACCATTTGTCAAACCAAATGGGTCATATCTGATGACGATGAAAAGCAGAGAAACTGTATTTTACATTAATTATTTACACGCACTAATAGGATTATTGGATCAGAAGTTATTAAACATTTTGCGCAGACTTTTTTTGGTTTTGAAGGGTTAATCCTACATTTATCCAGCCATCGCCTGTTGACATAAAAGTGCGATGTCAGAAACTGGAAAAATATTTGCAGCTTGGCACATCGTGAGGTTTACAATCCATACTTATGTATTAATATTCAGTAGCATGCCTTGCTAAATAAAAAGCGACAACTTAGGTCGTTGCTCTCCTGAATTTGCTATCGTGGCACATACCTTGCCAACTTCTCAAATAACTTGGTCAGCAACAACTGTTTTGGTTTTATAAGCAGGTCTTCCTTCATCAAACTGCTGCTAGCCATGTGGCTGCTCAAGTTTCATTGTTTACATGTATGTTAAGTTTGGGAAGATAGAGCCATACATTGGGCTATAGAGCACTATAGGACAGTTTAATGTGGTAGTCATATATGTTATAATATGGTTATTGATGTTGTGTAAACTTTGCATATATGCTATAATATGGTTATTGATGTTGTGTAAACTTTGCATATGTTATAATATGGTTATTGATGTTGTGTAAACTTTGCATAT
>JAPQRQ010064064.1:0-17048 GCA_037367365.1 Apogon talboti | reverse complement strand
TTTCTGATTTTATTGTAAAGCACTTTGTGAAGCCTTTCTGTAAAAAGTGCTATATAAATAAACTTTATTATTATTATGATCACAAGTGGGTCAGACCAGTAAAACAATAACATAACACATGCATAACATCAACTCCAAACTTTTCTTTGTGTTTTACAGTGAATAAACTAAAATGACATTATGAAAATGTTTACATCTAGAAAGTATCATTTTAAAATTTGAATAACATAAACAGCTTGAAATTGCTTAAGAAAAATAAGTGCAATTTTAACAATATTCTGCCTTAGTTTATCTTTTACACATGTACATTATAACACAGTGGACCTACAAATACACAAAACATTTAGTAACAGGCAGAATATTGGTCAAATTATGCTTATTTTAGTTTTTTCTTTAGTTTAGTTTGTAGATGCAAGCATCCTCATAATGTGATTTGACTTTTTTCACTGTTATTATTTTACTTGTCTGGCCCATTTGAGGTCATATTGGGCTGAATGTGGCCCCTGAACTAAAATGGGTTTGACACCCCTGATGTAAAGCATTGCTGTGTATTTAAGCATGTTATATATGCATATATGTTACTTCACTATGGTCTGGATCAAGACGTGAACAGCATTATTACTTGTGTATGCTGTATAGACTGTATAATTTGTCATATTAATGCTTACTGAAAGTAAGTGTTGAATTGAAAATTATTTAATTTTTCTGATGCCAGTTTAACATTATCTTGTAAATAGATAGCTTAACCATGGTAGAAGTGAGTAATAGAGTATTGTCACCCAATAGAGAAGCACAATTACTAAATAATCTCTTAATACAGATTCGCCACAGTATATGAACATGTTTATAGTTTTGTCTTTCTGAAAAAGCATAAGTGAGAAGACTATATGAGAACTCACTGATTTGGGGTGGGATTTTTCTGACACTAGTCCTGTGTGCTATATTCATATTGGCATGAAGTGTATGTTTTCATGCTATTAATCTGTTTTAAACTTCAGAAAAACACTGTTAAACAGTGCCATGTTGGTTGGATTTATGACTGACATATAACATCCGTAGCGTCTACATTATATATGTCACAATAAATTAAAGGTAATTTATACATTCACAGAGGATCTTTAAATCTTACCCAAAGTCTCGAGACTGTTTGGGGTGCATCTTGGATCATGTACCGTAATTAATGCAGAATATAACTCTTTGCTCTGCCCCCTTTCCAGATTGTGTTTAGTCACAGAAACAGTTTCACGCAATGCACCATGGAAGTGGATCACAGAATATTCAACGACAACTCCAGAGATCTAAGTCTGTCAGTGGGTCTGAAGCAGAGGAGGTGCCACAACCACAGCAACAGCAGCAGCCCACCTTGGCAGCAACACAGCAGCAAGCCACAGTTAACCACCCTCAATCTCCTGTGACCACATTTTCTTCTGCTGCCAGCCCTTCAGCCCCCCAGTCACCTAATTATCAGATAATCATGAGTCGTAGCCCAGTCACTGGCCAGAACATGAACATCACATTACAAAATGTGGGACAAATGGTGACTGGTAACCAGCCAATCACTCTTACTCCACTACCTATCCAGAATCCAGCATCCCCTGGCTTTCAGCATACTACGTCTCAATGGAGGTTTGAGCATGCTCCATCCTCGTACATCCAGGTCACTTCACCTGTGCCCCAGCCCATGCCACCACAAAGTCCCACACAGCATAGCCCAGTCCCTTTGCAAGGTGTGGCGAGACCAGGAGCCCCTGCAACAGCATTAAGTGTGTGTGGACAGAGTCCAACTCGATTTGTTGAGGCTGGTATGTTAGTGCGACAAATCAGTTTAGGCAGTCCTTCTGGGAGTGGTCACTTTGTATACCAGGAGGGGACAGGACTGGCTCAGATTGCCCCAGCCACTCCTGGGCAGGTGCAGTTGACCTCACCAGGTACTCCAGGTTCAGTGAGGGAACGTCGGCTCTCTCAGCCTCACTCTCAGACTGGAGGCACCATCCACCACCTTGGTCCGCAAAGCCCTGTGGCCACTGGTGGGGCTCTACCCACTCTAGGCAGCCCTGGTCACATTACCACTTCTAATCTACCTCCACAGATCAGCAGTATCATTCAAGGACAGCTGGCACGCCCAATGATATTTGACAAGACACCGCAGGGTGTGGTTGCAGGAGTAGGAACCACAGTTACAGCATCTTTCAGTATACCCTCCTCCATTCCACCATCTAGCCCTTCTCTTACCAGTCCATCCCAAGGGATCCCTAACAATCCCATTGGACCCACCAGCATGGTAGTGGGCACTATAAAGAAGCAGGTTCCTAAGAAGTTAGAGGAAATTGCTCCTTCTACTCCAGAGATTGCTCAGCTGAGAAAACAGTGCTTGGACCATCATACAAAGAAGATGGAGAGCCTGAAGGAGGTGTTCAAAGAATACCTGATTGAGCTTTTCTTTCTCCAGCATCTCCAAGGGAACATGATGGACTACATAGCTTTTAAGAAAAAGCCCTGTGTCCCATTATATACCTATTTGAGACAAAATGACTTGGACCTTGAAGATGAAGAGGAGGATGAGGAGCAGTCTGAAGTCATTAATGATGAGGTATCATATTTGCTTCCTTTGAGTATGAATTTCTGGTGAATGTTGAAAGTGCATAGTTTAGCTTTCAGTGAATATTCACCTTTTAAAAAACGGTTCTTCTTTCAGGTGAAGGTTGTCACTGGAAAGGATGGCCAAGCAGTGACACCAGTTGCCATAGCAACACAGCTTCCTCCCAATGTTTCTGCAGCTTTCTCTGCCCAGCAGCAGTTTCAGGTGATAGAGTAGACAGTAGTTTAAAATTTAATTATATGTAGTTCAACTCAAGTAGAATAAATCTATTGCTAACTCCTGGAGAGATTGTTTTTGCAGGGACACCAAGGGGCTGCTGCTGGCGCCATTACAAATCCTGGAGACATGGATGCCTTTAAGAGGCAACAAGTTATGGTGCAAGCAGGTAGGACAAGGATTGTGGACTCCTGTGTCTCTTATGTTGCTTTGTTTCCTCCCCGTTTGCTTTGTTTTTTGTTTCTTTTCTTTTCTCCCTCTAATTGCTTCTGCTTTTAGATATTTGGCATCCTCTACTAGCGCTCTATGTTGAAGTCTTAACCCGAGGAAGGAGAGGTGACCTGTAAGGTCTTCAGAAGGTCATTGCTCTGTGCCGAGTGCTTTTTTTTTGCGTTATGAGGGTATTGTGTGTTTTAAATCCCAGATCAGGCTAAGAGGTCCCGGATTGACGTTGGTCGCCATGGGCTGATTTTCCAGCATCCTGGTGTAGCTCCTTTAGGATCACCTGGCGTTCCACTCCAGCAGCTTATGCCAACTGCGCAAGGTAGGAGTGCTACTACCAGGCCGTTCTGTGTTCTGTTCGATGCTGCTGGACGTAATTCACTTCTTCAAACTAAGGAGATTTAAAAAGTGAATCACAGCATTCATCTTCTACAAACAAACTCCAAGCAGCATCAACAGACAGATCTTCATCCATCTACTGGAAATTTCCAGCAGTCCAAAGGAATTTAAGGCTTAGCTCTACCAACACCAGCACTCTATCAGGATAAATGGGGAAGAAGACAATCCAAGTCTGAAGAAGAGTAGCCACTCAATGGGAAGATGCCATGTCTTATAATTTTTCCTTTTTTGTTTGTGTTTACTATCGATCACCCGTCGTTATCCATCTCTTCTTTCTGACGTTTGTTCCTGTTCGTCGTCTTTATTTGGACAGACCTTCCCATGCTGATGGATTTTCATCTAATTTGAAGCTGGATCACAGAAAGTGGGGAACCCTATGGGAATAAATTCACTTTCCGATGGGTTGTTCTTGTTTTCCCATTTCATGAATCCACGTGTCATGCTTCTTTTTGGTTTCACATTGTCATTCCCTCACAGATCTTTTCCCTGTCCGGTTGTCCTTCCTTGCATCATTAACAGGGATTCAAAATCATCAGTCTTCAATTCATGTGTCACATCTTCAAGAGTGTCTTCTTTATTTATATCATGGTCATATTTAGTTGATTTCCTTCCATGTTATTTCATGGCATTTTGTTCTGACTTGGCTTCTTTCCCTCAGTCTAAGTAGGAGGGGAATCATGTGGAGGAGTTGTGTTCACGGCACAGGGTTTTGCGATTGGTGCTGTGGGTGAGTCAGGGCCAGGTGTTGATGGCGTCTAGGCAAGGTGGTGTGACGTTCAGGGAGGTAAGGCAGGCGCTGCTTTAGTGTGCACAGCTCTGCTCAGGCCTGCTGTCTGCAAGACCCCATGTGTGTCCTTTTGCTCACCTCTGTGCTTTGTCGCTATGTGAGGCATTCAGATGCCTTGGTTACCGCTACAATGACATCGCTTCATGCATGCCAAACATATGGTGTTTTTGTGAGTGTCCGCTCTATATTTTAATTTCCCCTTTCCTCTCCCTGTCTCTTTGTTTTCAGATGTTTATTTTTCATTTTCCTATGAATCATTTCTATTTTCTCCTCTCAAAATACTTCTCTTATTGCATGTATACTTTTTGATGTTTTAACCACATTCTCTCAACATTCAAAATGCAATATTTTGGTTTTGCATTAATCAAAGTAGTATTTTATTTGAGAGACATGTAGATGATCACATTGATTTCATTTCTTCTGTAATCATTGCTGTATGAGTTTCATTAGTTTTTTCGCTCTGATCACCAGGAACTAGTCCTCTGCTGTTGATCCATACAGTATGCCTAGTTCATTAAGGCAAGAACCCGAGGAGCTCTTAATAGCTGAAACTCAAACAGTTCCTTAAAATAATCAAGTATTGTTTCATGATACATTTATTATCTTAAAATGCTGTAATTCATAAATTTAAATTAAGGGAAAGCTATTAAACAATGACATTGTTAAAACAAGTCGATAAAAGACATTTGCAAAAACACTTCACTTCAAATAATTTGAGATTGACAACCTGACCCTGATTTGTACCTTCTTTCTTTACCACCCCTTTTTTACCCTATAATTTTGGTTACCATGTATATAGGCGGGATGCCGCCTACTCCCCAAGCGGTACAGATTGCAGGACAAAAGCAGAACCAGCAACAGTATGACCCGTCCAAAGGACCTCCAGTGCAGAATGCAGCCAGTTTGCATACCCCTCCCCCACAGTTGCCTGGCAGGTTACCCCAAGGAGCCCTCCCTATGGCTGGCCTTCCGATGTCTCTGTCGCAGCAGGCTCAGTTGGTGGAGAACACAGCCCAGCCTGGTGCTCAGCTTCAGGCTCAGGTGAAGGTGCAGACAGGTGGGCCTGGTCTGGCCCCTGTAAACCCACACACACAGCTCCAGGCCCAGCTTCAGCAGCAGATGCAGCCAGGTCTTCACCTCCAGTTGCAACCCCAGCAGCAGCAATCCCAGGCTGTGCTGCAGTCAGGACAGGCGGTCAGTTTACTGAAACTATAGCAATGCAGTTTGTTTGAATGGTTGATAATTCGATTGTTCTCATGATAGTTTTTACTCTGTTCTCCATAGACGGTGGCCCTTGCTCGTCCCAGCACAGAGTCAAATCAGCCAGTTCAGAGGATTATGACCAACACCTTATCCATAGCTTCTCTGTCTCCTGCTCCCCTTTCTGCTCAAAACTCTGTCCAAACCTCACATAATGCAAGTCCTCTTCGCCCACTTGGCTCCAACATCAATCCTACTGCCCAGTCCAAATTGACCGGAACCAATGGCATCTCTGCAGTTAAAATTGGTGGATTTGGTCAAAGTGCAACCATGCAGTCTTCACAGGAGAGCTCTCAAGATAAACAGGTTGAGCAGGCCAAACTGGTGAGTTCCCTAATCACAGCCTATTTACATATAAATGTGGACACATTTAAAAAAAAAAAAAAAAAAATCATGATATTCAGTGCTAACCTTTTTTTTTTTTTTTAAATTTACACTGCTTTTGTCTGTCCTGTTGTGAACGTAAGATTTGATGAATAAGATCACCATAATATAATAAAGATAATAACGAGCAACATATTTAGGAGTCAATCCCATAACATTAAATGTAGTAACTTTAATAACATTGAATCTGCTTGATTTGTACTCATGCATTAATGTGCTCTCTAATCCTCAGGAAAGTCAAGTGCATCAACGTATCTCTGAGCTGAGGAAGGAGGGTCAATGGTCAGCAAGTAGGCTCCCTAAACTTGTGGAAGCCTCACGACCAAAGTCCCACTGGGATTACCTACTGGAGGAGATGCAATGGATGGCAGCTGATTTTGCCCAAGAGAGGAGATGGAAAGTAGCTGCTGCTAAGAAGGTATCCTTGCAGGCATGAATAATACAAGGCGAGAAAAGAGTGAAATGACAAATTGGTCTAAAAACTTATGTATTGTCCTACAGCTTGTTCGCACTTGCGCACGTTACCATGAAGAGCAGAAGAAAAGTGAAGAGAGGTCAAAGAATGAGAGGGAAGTTCATCTTCGTCACATTGCCAGCACAATTGCCAGAGAGGTGGAATTTTTCTGGTCTAACATTGAACAGGTATGTTGTTTTTTTTTTTTTTTCTCTCATAACTATGGATATGCGGTAAAGTAACTTTAAACTTATATTAATTTACGTTTCTTGATAGGTTGTGGAAATTAAGCTGCAGTTTGAAATTTATGAAAAGAGGCTAAAATCCCTGAGCTTACAAAAAGCCTCAGCAAAAGGTACGTTTTACCGAGCAACTACAAAACATTTGTTAGCAGTAACATCATGGGCTTTCAGATAATTATGCTCTGGGCTTGGATTAAAGTTAAATGGAGTCACTCAACCATTTATTTGTTAACATAATGAATAACACCTATTGCTAAATGTATTAAGCCTACCTTGCTTTTGTTACAGTATCTAGTCAATCCACTGGAGAGAAAGCTGATAAAGAGGTAAGTGCTGCACTGGCACATCTCTGTATGACAGTTTATAGGTAGCTGATGCATGTTCGACATTATACCCCCGCCCACCCTAGAGGGCATCCAACATTTTTGTCCATCCCATTTCTCGGAGACTATTCACCTGATTCTTTTCGAATTTGACACAAGTTCTTTACCACTTGGAGGGGTGCAGTGTATAGTTTGATGGCTGAATTAAAATTTTGGGTTTTTTACAAATATTTGAACATTTCAACTTACAAAATTTGTCCATCCCATTTCTTGGACACTGTTTACACACACACGTTCTTTACATGTGCCTTTCTCTCAAATGTTTTGCATTTATTACACGTTTTTAAAAAGCTTTTAAAAAGCTTGATAGTTAAGGCTCACAATTAATCCCTGGGTAGGCAGGGCATCAGTGAGCAGGAGGGGCAAGGTGTTGTGCGACCGGGGCAGGGGTATTAGTAAGCTCCACTTACTTTTTCACTTGTTTATTTTTCTTTTTAAAGGTGGTGGCCACTTCAAGTAGAAAAAGAAAACCAAATTCATCTTGGGTTAATGAAGATGGTATGTATCACTTTTTAAGGATTGCTTTGTAGAGAGTTTAATGTATATGGTTACGGAAGCCTGAGCAGTCGGTGCTGTACATACTGTTGTCTTTACTCTCAAGACATTTGCAGCTGTTCATTGCTTGACTTTTCTTTTCCAAGTCCCAGATGAAGAGAGCACCATAGAGGAACAGGAAGCAATGGAGGATGAAGCGGACCATAAAGCAGAATTGGTCGACCTTGCCAAAGATGGTATTGAATTACTTTATAGATTGTCTGTACATATATTGAAAGGTGTCTTTAAAAGAGGGAAATTAACAATTTATGCCAATTCCAATTTTCACATTGTCACAGTGTACAGCTTACAGTATTTTTAGGTTATCAGTAAACTAGGCTTCAGTGTGAGCTTGCATACATAACTTGACATTACACTAGCAGTATGCTGCCTAGAGTAGTCTCACTACTAATATGTTTCCCCCGCAGTATAACCAAATTCTTTGATAGTAAAGAAACATAATAGCTACAGGCAGTTGTTGCTTATGGTAAGTAAAATATCCAAATCTACGTCTTATTTGAGTTCACAGTGATATTGAAAATATCTCATTTTGTTTTCTTGTTCAACTAAAGCAATATATTTGATACATATTATTAACACATTTGATTTGTATTGTATACCCTATTTGAATGTGCCTGTGTGTGCTGATAGCTTAACTTACTTTTGTCCTTAGCTGAGATGCCTTTGGATGCTTTGGTGAAACAGTACGCTGGTGCCTACGCTGATGGCTTTGAGTGGCCAAAGCCCAGTCCTCAGGAGGAAGAAGACATGGAAGAGGCAGAAGGTGTTTTTATGTTCTACAAATTAAAGTCACTCTCACTGTCATATCTCGTTTGTTAGCATTAATGCTTTAAAGTCTGCATGGAAATAGTTTGGTTTTAATAGCTTATTTTTTTATTTTGTCTTGCAGAGATGGAGTGTCCTGAGGGCAGTCCACCTGAAGCAGTGTTAATTGATTCTCTGCTCAGTGTGGAACAGTACCGAGGAACTGACAAGGCCAGTTCTTCTGACTCTGATGGAAAGCCTGCTAGAGACATTGCTGAAGTAGCTGCATCTACAGAGCTTATCCTGCCAAAGGGGAGCTTCAGGACCACTTCCTCAGTAAGAAACGCACACACACATGAACATGCACACAAATTAGCTGGTATCATTAAGATTTCGTAACTGATCTTGTATATTAGTCCCGCAGCCCGGCTCCTTTTCTACTGCACGGGTCACTGCGAGAATATCAGCAGATTGGTGTGGACTGGCTGGTAAACCTACACAAGAAACACCTCAATGGCATCCTAGCTGACGAGACAGGCCTTGGCAAGACTGTGCAGACTGTGGCTTACATGGCTCACTTAGCTGGCCAAGAGGGTACGTCTGTTAAACATCTGTTTTAACATCAATGTTTAATTCCAAATTTTTTAACTGCTATCATTTTCTAAGGGTAAATATCATAAAGACGTGTTTTTCTACAGGCATCTGGGGACCCCACCTCATTGTGGTGAGGACATCCAAGTTACTAAGTTGGGAGGTGGAGTTTAAGCGTTGGTGTCCAGGTCTTAAGATCCTTCTGTACCTTGGTGACAAAAGGGAGCGCAGATCTAAGAGAATGGTATTTTTTGCTGCTTTTTAAAAGCATGCATATGTTGATGGTACTAAATGCTGAAGAGTTTGTTTCTAATAGACATCTGTACATGTGATAACTTATCTGATCTTTTATTTACAGTGGTGGGGGGATGTCAACAGCTTCCATGTGTGTCTGACATCCTACAAGCTACTGATGAAGGACCAGAGCCACTTTCTGAGGAGGAGGTGGAGGCACCTTGTCTTGGATGAGGTTCAGCTCATCAAAAACATGACTGAGAAGCACTGGGAAACAGTTTTTGCTCTCAAAAGGTGAACTATTTCATAAATGCAGCAGTTTGACACCCTTATGTTTTTAAGGTCATGAAATCTTATCCTTTTATTTTGATGGATCCCTTTCTGATATTTTTGTGTTTTTGGTAATGACCAAAGCTGACTATAATGCAGCCGAAATGACATATTTGCTTGTGTTTTTCAGTGAACAGAGAATCCTCCTCATCAACTCTCCTCTACAAAACACTCTGAAGGAGCTGTGGACCATGATCCACTTTCTCTTGCCAGGAATCACCAGAGCTTACTCTGACTTCCCTGTGAAGGCAGGAACAGACCAGAACCAGGACTACTGCCACAAACTGGTCATTCGACTGCACAGGGTGAGTCTAAAGCCCATGGAAACCTTTCAGTGAACCATCATAGAGTTCAGAAACATTATATATTCCCCTCATCTGAAATCCATAAATGTATAATATTTATGTAAATTTTGTATTATAGATGATCCAGCCTTTCATCCTGCGACGCTCCAAAAGGGATGTAGAGAAACAACTACCCAAGAAGTACGAGCATATTTTGAAGTGCCGCCTCTCCAGCAGACAGAAGAGCCTGTATGAAGATATTCTCACTCAGTCTGGGTGAGATTTGCTCATATAATAGCTGCAGTTTGAAGATACACACTGTGCCACAGAGTCATATATCAGAAAATTTTAAAAAACACCAACTAATCACTATTTAACCATTTGTCTTTTTTTTTTTAATTAATTACTGACTGAAGCTGTAATGAATGTACTGAATCTATAAAATTTAAAATTCTAAACAGGCCTTTTTTGAAACCTGCAAAATGGGGCTCTGAAAAATGAGTATTATTGCAGTATGTGCAGATTTGTGCAGATTTGTCATATGCAAACTCACTCTAGAGCATAGGAAGTTATTCTGAACTTAGTCAAAGACATAAAGTTATAATGTAATTTGTACCTAAAGTTCCGCTTGATATATTTGCAGCATTGAATGGTGCCACCACATTAGAAGATGTATCGATGTAATACGGTCTCCTTTAATTTGTTTAACACTTTCCTCACTTTGTTTTCTGTCTGGATTTACTTCTGCAGGACCCAGGAGGCATTGAAAACTGGTCATTTTGTCAGTGTGCTTCAAGTTTTGATGCAGTTGCAGAGAGTATGTAACCACCCAGACCTGGTGGTACCCAGAGAGACAAACAGCTCTTACTTCTGCTCCTCTCTACAATATAACGTCCCATCTTTGGTGCTGGGAGCACTGCAGAATGACCCAAGAGAGGTACATACTTGTGCTTTACATTTCATTGTACCAAAACAAAACTAAAAAACAAAAAAAAAGCTTAAAGTACTACAGATAAAATGATAAAGTAGTTATCACAGAGTGCTCTTGTTTTAAGTACTTGCATTATGTAATTATGTATTTCAATTATTTTCTTATTTTTAAGGCGAGACACAGCAGGCAAAAACATTGATTTTTTTTTATGCAGTGGTCAATTTTGAGATTTTGGGCTAGTTTACTCCTTCAATATGTTCTTTCAAGCTGCTATAAATAAAACATTGAAAATATACATTAAGATGCCAAGAAGCTAGCATTACAAACTGACATGCTGAGTTTCATCTGTTTACTGAAGTCTGCCATGTCCGGTATCATTGTAAAGCTCTGAGTCTCCTGCACAACTCTGTGTATCCCAAATAAGGGCATTTCCTTTCTGTCAGTAACCAGTCGTGAATGTCCAAAGGGGAGTTTAATGCGGCTAATGACGAAATCTCATTGGCTACTTCTGGTTTCTGCTAACGTGATTCGCTCAGACGCATCACGTGGTGTACTTTGACACTTCCGGGTTTAGCTTACTGTGGGACCTCCGAAAATGCCCCTGACTTTCAAGGAAAAGAAGACAGCAATTGTTCCTTGCAAGTGTGAAAAGGGAAAGCAGTCTAATGGATTAGCTGAAAAAACTTCAGGAAGCAGCACAACTGACCGTAAGCTGTCGTTGGGAAACATGGCATGACAACAGAGTGACAGGTAGGCTATGGAAACAGGGATTGGACAGGGATGTTGATTTTGGAGGTCTAATGACCGGTTACATTTAATCATAGTGTTTTTAATATATGCCAGGCCTTATATGTCTGCCATGTTATTAAATAATCAATTTTCATGAGCTTGACATATTCTATATTATTAATACTAAGGGCCTGAGCATTTATTCTGTTTTTGAGACAATTGTTTCCTATAGAAATATATTAAATTCCCCTAATTAAATCTTTAAATGCTGTTTTCTCAAAATTAGTTTTTTGTCATTCTCCAGCTAAACATCTCAGCCAATGTAGCACCTATTTACACCAACCTTTCCAGTTATACACTTAGCAGTATTCTGAAGATATTTATAGAAGGATTTGTAATAAATCATTCCTGGCCAGATTTCTGTGACATTTTAATTAAACAAAATATGGTGAAAATCTTTTCTTTTTTTTTTTATTCTATGAACAGTATATTTTGATTTCCAAGGTAATGAAAGCAGATATCCTGAAATCCCTCTCCCTCTAGAATTTTTTTTAATTTTGTATGTAAACAAAATGAAAAAAGAATTTTGCACCTGTCTTTAGCATATGTTCAGATCTATCTACTGAAAATATATGCAAAATCGTGCATATTTAATGATAAAACCTCATTTGCATAATTAAACATACAAATTTCAAAAACTTGTAATACTTTTTTTTCATACTTGTGTAAGTAATAAACTGAGGAAGTTTCATGGTCATATCTATTATTTTAAAATTTCACCCTATTCACCTGTAGTGTCTCGCCTTAAGTATAATTACTATTGATACCATACCATAATTATAAGCAATTGTAACCTCTTTTGTTGTCTTCCATTTGTTTATCTTTACAGGTTGCAAACATGTCCATATTCGATTTAATCAACAATGAGAACAAGTTGACCCGGTATCAGACTGAGGAGGCAGTACCAAAACTAAAGGTTTCACAGCAGCTCATAGAGGAGCTGTATTCCAGTCCAGATCCACCACCTCGACCCAAACCATGCCCAATAAAACCTATGAGGTTAGTATTTGATGTGTGTGGGAAGGATTGTTTTTTAATTATTATTATACCACCTGGCAGGGATATATAGGAATTCCATCCGTCCATCTGAGATTTTTGTCCATCCCATTTCTCAGACACTATTCACCCGATTCTTTTAAAATTTCACACTCATGTTCTTTACCACTAGGAGTTTGATGGCTGAATTTAAATTTTGGTGTTTTTTTTAATATTAACATTTTTTTAAATTTCAACTTCAACTGTTCCACCGGTTTCTCGAACTTTATTCACCCAATTCTTTTCAAATTTCACACACATGTTGTTTGCATGTGCCTTTCTCTCAATTTTTGCATTTTTTACAAGTTTTTGAAAAGTTTTTAAAAACATTGAAAGTTAAGACTCAAAATTAATCTCTGGGTAGGCAGGGTATCAGTGGGCAGGAGGGCAAAGTGTTGTGCGACCGGGTGGGGGTATTAGTAAGCTCTGCTTACTTTTTCACTTGTTGCACTAAAAATAAAACCTAATATTGGAACAATTATGCTTATATTGTCACTGACACAACTTAATAAATGATTGTTTCTGATTTTAGGTTGTTCCAGCCAGTGCAGTATGGGACAAAGCCTGACGGTCGTCTGGCCTCCATCACAACTCCAGCAGGCCAGCGTCCTCCATTGAGCACTTCTGCTACAACCACCTCTGCTTCCACCACCCAGGCACCACAGGCCAGGGGCAAATCCCCTGTCACCACAGGAATTACAACAGCCACCTCTCATGGTATGATCATGCTAATGGCAGCGTTCTGGCAATGACAGGGAAGTTAGTTTTTCCACAGCAGCTTATGTGTCATCCAACTGGTGTCACCTAACATCCAAAAGAGTCTGTTATAGCCTCCATACTACTGCTGTTTTGCTGGTGTCTTCACCTAATGTCTTATACTGGTGTTGCCTTGTTTGTGACTTTTGCATTTTACAATGTTATGCTGCATGGTACTGATGCTGTTTTGGATTTTAATGAACCTGATTTAAAATTTCATGCATATAAAAAGACACTGACCTTGACCACATTACCATGTTCTATTTGCAGCACCTTTTACAGTGTGTACATCTTTGTGCACCATGCTGCAGACTTTAATGGTCAGGTCTTCCTGCTGTGCCCTCTCTTAGATGATTGATCCTTCATTATTATCAAGTCTTAACTGTTCATACAGCTGATTTGTATAGATGTATTCATCTCTGCAGATGTTGGTGAGATGAACAACTGTTGCTCCCTAATAGCAGCAAAGCGCAGGCCACTGATGGGCTGTAGAATTATGTTTCTGAAATTTCAAAACTTTTAATTTTTTATGCATAAAGCAGCAGTTAATGTTTGTAATTCACCTCACTCAAGTTAAAAATGAGGCATGCTATGTATGATAATAGTATTGTAAGGAAATGCATTATAATGATAACAGTAATTATAGTGAGTCTCTGAAATGAGGAGCTGCAGACAAAAGACATTTACTAATGAAGTTTAACTGCTACTAAATGTACCCACAAAATGGCTGTTGCTACAACATGTCTTATTTGTGGGTGATATACTTTCTAAGAGTCACACAGGTTGAAGTTGTTCTATCTTTCAACAACAACCCTAATTATGCTTGCATTTTTGGCCCACCATGTCTTAGTTAATATTTGAAAGAAACCATCTGATAATGATTGAACTAAAAATGGGTTGCCCCTAATGTGTAGTCCCATGCCCAATTGCCTTGTACTTCACAGTGGTTGGAACAGCTACTCAGAGAGCCCAGACTACCTCTACTGTCAGCAGCAGCAACAACACTGCCGCCTCCACTGTATCCTCCTCTGGGTCCAGTGGCCTTGGGCAGCATGTGCTGGGGGCTACCCCTGTGGCCTTGGGCCAGACGTTGGCTGGTGCAGTAGTGGGATCAATTGCTCCCATCAGCCAGCCTGGCATAGCACAAGTCGCCAGGCCAGCTCTAGCCCCCAGCCATGCCATCCAGCCCAGTTTACTGTCCCAGAGGCTGGTTCTTACATCTCAGGCCCAGGCACGGTTGCCTAGTAAGTGGCCTCCCCTTCCGTCCCTTTCAGCATTTCCCCTCCACCTCTGGCACAGCAGTATGGGCTGCTCTGAACTGAGGCCTTCACTTGGGGCACTGCTGATATGTGGTTAACTTTTATTTGTGCCTGCAAACAAACTGCATTGCATACTTTATTTAATGGTAACACTGATGCAGCAGTTTCGGAATTTCATCTATTTTGGTTCCATGTATCAAAAGTGAGCCAACTAAAAATAAATAATAAAAATTGGCTCCCTGAAATCACATCTAAAGCCATATCAGCAGCATCTCCACAGCCTCAGCAATTCCCCAGTTTCTTTCTCAAAACCTGCATGTACACTATGAACAACTGTTATGTTATTCCATGTCACTGCAGTATTTAACTTAATTATTATATCCTCCCCTTCCTTTGACTCTTTTTTTTCTCCCAGTTTACTAATATTCTGTTACCTCTTGCATCAGCCCATCTGCAGGAAGAAACCCCCAAAGCTTTGGTTGTTTCAGTTTTTTTCTTTGCTAATGTTATGGTTTCACTTGAGTTTCACTGTAAAGCATGGGGAGGTGGTCCCATAATTTGTCAGCCCTTTTTGCCTCAAATGTGAACAGAGACACCTTTTCACTGATAATATTGGAATATATTAAAAGGGGTTTATTTTAGTATTTGTTTCATCAAAACATTTGACTTTTTGTTTTGAAGCTCAGGTTGCTTTTAAAAAGAATTCTAATTGCATGTTTTAAAGATTGTCTCAAATTAGTGAAGGTTGGTTAAAGTTTAATACATTAGGTGCAGAAACAGAACACTTGACTGTATTTTCGCTGCATTTACACAGTAGCAATGGGTTGGTGTTACTATTACTGACAGCTGGTCTATTCCATGTCAAATAGTTTTTAAGAAGTAAATACATACACATTAAATTTATAAGTTTTTTTTTTTTAACCGCTGTGCAATGCTTTTTCCTCAAAATACAATTTTATTGAAAATCTGCCTGTATTTAAATCACATTTGTGCCTCATGCATTCAATTATGGTAGCCCTGTAAATGTATTTTCAACATTCAGTAACATAAAAGCTGGAAGTGAAACATTTAGTGAGGTCTGCAAATCCCAGTGTTTATCCTTGGAAATTATCTCAACTCTTAGCCAAACAAAAAATGCTATTGACCTTGTAATGATTATGGTATTAAAATAATGTTGATACCTCTATTAGATAGGAAAAGTGAGACATAAACCTGGGTGAGAATAGTAGGCGATTATCTGTCGGACATTTTTTCCCTCTTAAGTTTCTTCATGAAAACTTGAAAAGACAGTCAAGTGCATTATTTTACGTTCTGTATGTGTATACTTTAGGCTCTCTGTCTCACCTGAGGTCTGTCCTTATAGCCATATTCTTTCCCTTTCAAGGTTTGTAAAAATGCAAGCTTCTATGGTTCTGTTGTGGAGGGTGGCTGCACCCGTTCCACTGATTAACCCACCCTGGTTCTGCATGTTGAAATATCTTTTTCACCCTTTAACTAACTGATGCAAAGTATTTTTATTTATTTATTTGTTATAAAATTCCAGTTGTTTTTTAGGTTCCTTTTAAATTCTATTTTTGATTGAGTGTTTTTCATGTTCTGTCTTACTGAAGGTGGCGATGTGGTGAAAATAGCTCAGCTGGCTAACATAGCGGGCAGTCAGACTCGAATCTCTCAGCCGGAGACTCCTGTCACCCTGCAGTTTCAGGGTAATAAGTTTACCTTGTCTCCCAGCCAGCTCCGTCAGCTCACCACCGGACAGCCCTTACAGCTTCAAGGTACACTCGGTAATGTACATCCCATTGTCACACTTTTCTTACCATCATTCTCTTCATACTCTTTATTTATGTATGTTTTTGTGTCCTTTTGATAGTTTCATTGAATTGTCTTGTCCCTCCATAATAATCCCATATTGATGGACACATTTGTAGACATTAATATAAAATTCTGGATGTTTATCATGTCTGTGTGTAACTTCATGTCTACACTGAAAGCATTTCAGCCACGCTCTTCTCTGCTTTCTCATTGTCAGCAGCTGACACTAAATGGTTAAATGTCTATTAACCATAGTTCTGTACAAATATTTTGGATTGAATGTGAATTTATCTAAGGGTTTTGTTTAATGAAGTCCTATGACAGTTGATTTTAAGAACCCACATTTCTCTCATATTAGTACTTTATTTTGTTAAATTTATGTTTTAGGCAATATCCTGCAAATCGTGTCAACTCCAGGACAGCAAATCATCAGGCCTCAAGGATCCATGGTAATGCAGACAATGCCACAAACTGTTCCTGCCACCAATGCCTCCACCACCCCTAGTGCACCTCATCCTCCCCAACAGCTTCAACAAGGTGACTCCACCTCACAGTTATATGATATCTCATTTTCTCTTACATAGTTATTTATTATTCTATTACCGTATTTTCGCGACCATACGGCGCACCGTATTAAAAGGCGCAGTCTCAGTTACTCAGTATGTGTTAATGTATGTATGTGTTAATTACAGTCTCAGCCTGTAATTAACACATACATAAGGCGCACCGGATTATAGGGCGCGGGCATGGTAAAACATACCGGTACGCTAGCTTAAAACATG
>JAPQRQ010063923.1:0-17069 GCA_037367365.1 Apogon talboti | reverse complement strand
TGGGGAGAGGGCTGTTTGGGGCCCTCTGCTGAGGCTGCTGCCCCCGCGACCCGGACCCGGATAAGCGGGAGAAGACGACAACGATGACGACAACGATTATCTCTCTTACCAAAAAAAAATGTATGCAGCTCTGGATGCAATAAATGTTGTGACATTGCAGGAGCTTATCAAAACGATGCCACAGTGAATGCGTGCTCTAACCACAGATAAAGGTGATCTAACAAAATATTATAGTGTCCGGCATTTTTTTTGGATGGGCAATGTATTCTATTGTTCAAAAATCAAAAAGCTATTACTGCTGTACAGCTAGAGATGTAACGATCAGAGATTTTGGTGCTGTGATTATCGTCAGAGAAATAATCACGGTTTGCCGGTTTCTACGATTATTTTTTGAAAAAGTGACAGTTCTTGTACTTCTATTTACAATCATAGTGGAATTAGGCAGCAAGCCGTGCACCCGTGATTTGCATTGATAATTTTTGAAAGGCACTGCCAAAAAAATGGTGCATGCTTAGTCAAAGCCGTGCTGTATCAATATATTGTTCTCTTACCTTGTCACGGCCTAGTTTTGGGCACATCTGGCACTTTTTGCAAGTTGTACTCCCATAATCATTAATGTTGGCACTGGCATCTTGTGGATAACCAAAGTAATCCTACACTGGAGATTTTACACACTTTCTAAGTGGATATAGACTCCATTCTTTGAAAATGGATACAGACTAGGGCTGCAACAACGAATCCATTAAATTGGTTCTTAAAAGAGTTGGCAAAGCATTCAGTAGTCGATTCGTTGGGTCTTGAGCATGTCATGCCGGCGCGCTGTGTAATGTAACAGAGGAAAACACTGCGTAGCATGCCTGAGGGTTCGAATGCCGGGTTTGCGGTGTGTTACCGGTGGTCCTGTTTGACCAAAACGTAGTGTGCCATTTATGTAACAAAACTTGAAAATGGGGAGAAACATGGCAAAAATCCGACAGCTTGCTGCATTTTGGACAAACGGGGCTGCCGTGGCCGCCGGGAACACGGTCCAAACCCAGCCTAAAATAGCCTACGTGTCGTGATTACTTTAGCCCGCTAGCTGGTTAGACACTATAGTCGTAATTCTAATGTTTTCATCTGTCTCCATTTATCAGACCACCAGACTAATGTTACTTATTGTAACGACTGGAACTGATACATACAACGCTGGTTTGATAGCCTATAACCAGAGCTGGTTGAAGACTATAGCTTGCTAGTCTCTAGCCATAACAGGTCTAGGTAGCGGTCTAGTGCTCGTTAACTATACCCGAAGCGATTGCGGGGATGTAATCATTAGTGACTTGTCTGCTTCGGGTTAAATACTGATCTTTGAGAATTGACTCTTTTGTGTTCATCCGATGAATCAATTATTTATTACAATAATCTACAGATCAATTGATTATTAAAATCATTGTTAGTTGCAGCCCTAACAGAGACAGACAGTCAGCTTGCTTCTTTGCCATTTTCACTTGTGGAATGTTGAATGCGGTACTCCCTAAATTGGCGCGTCTTTTGTTCCGCTCTTAATCTACTGTACTTTATGACACATTTTTTTTTTTTTTTTAGGTTGGGGCCAGGAAGGATGATCCCCTAACAACAGAGCTATAGTAGTGTTTAGTCTACCAAAGTCACAGGAGAACAAGTGAAATTTGAAAAGAATCAGGTGAATAGTGTCTGAGAAATGGGATGGATACAAATCTCGGATGGACGAATAGATGGACGGATGGAATTCCTGGTAAATCTCCCTGCCGTGTAGTGAAAAATTAAATAAGCCACTAGCTAGCCACAATATTTCAAGTATCTTGATAAAACTACCACAGATTTTAAAAGTGTAAACTACCACTATTTAACTATTTAAGAAGCAGTCTCACCTTATTCATAACACTATATATGTAATACACAACTGTATTTGCAATTTTAATACTTAAAAATTGAGGAAAGGACCATTCTCACTCAAAAAAACTTCACCAGCATGTGCATGTTGTATTTCTGAATAATTTGACATTTTCTAAATAGACATATGCAGTCGAAACATATCAATTAAAAACGGAAGAACTTGGTGCACATAAATCCAGCATCACCTTATCACTTCTATAGAGTCATCACACTGGAGTGAAACCCGGAGGCACCTGTTCAGGTCAGATGTCTGAGAGCATGCACAGACAGTGCACACATCTCTGCCTCTTACTGATGTGACTGGACTCATCTGACATCGTTGAGGGCTAACTCAATACCTGCCTGGCACCTGGCTGGTTATCCTGACCAATTAGGACAAATTAGGTTTCTGTTATGGATCATGTAGAGACCATGCTTCTGTCTCGAATTGACATAGGTTCAACCAATGAATTATGAGGCTCTCCATCTCCAAATCAGTACCTACACCAGCCCAGAAGTAGCACTAGATTGATACCTTGCTTTAAAGATTTTTGTGTCTACCTTCTGTTCTGTCTCCAGGAAGCGGGCCAGGTCATTTGTGTCCAGGTGATCTTTGTGGTTGCTGTAGGTGAGCATGAGGAGGTACAGGTCCCTACGGGTGGACATCATCTTGTAGAAGGAGCAGAACTCCTCGAAGCCCAGTGTACCCTGGTTGTCGTCTGTGTCAGCCTCCTGCATAGCAAAAACAGGAACAGCTTAAGTTTGCTTTTTTCTACACCAGAATGTACATTCGTGAGAAGTGTACAAACAACATTAAATGTTGTACTTGTGCTACTACAATCTCATATAACAAATGTAGAAATGAAGTAGGCTAAATTTCTATCACATATTCCCATATCTATAGAAAGCCTTAATTCCTGAATTCAAAAATGCTCCACATCTTCCTCCAAGCATATAACATAATGGAATTCATCTGTACATGTCTGGACTGTTTTTAAGTAACCTGCAATGAGATCATTTGACAAACAGAAAATCTACTCACAAGGTGCTTTGCTGATGTCACATTCAGCATATTTCTTCCATGTGACAGCTTTTACAACTATTCTTGTTGAGTAAAAATATCAAAGATTTATCATTGTTATACTAACTTTTATCACAATCCCATTTTGAGATTCCTTCATTACTGAAATCTACTTCAGAGCATTTGCATATCCCTGAATGTCGGAAATGGTATCACAATGACATCTTTAAATCCAGACTGAAAACCTAACTGAATGTATACTTTATTACAGGTTTACCTCTAGACTCAATGTAGTGGCTTTATTTAAAATATTATTTAGAAAATACAATAATTTGCTTTTTAGATGTTTGGCATTTATTTGCCTTATATTTGTCTTTCCCTATGCGTTATATAACATAATATATACATTATATACTATATTATATAAGTAAGATGTTTTGGGGCCAATCTCAACTGGGATTCTGAACTTTGAATAAAATGGACTGATTTCAGTTTATATTGCTTTGGAATTACAAGAGGAGACACAATGCTTCGATACTGGTTGAGACTACTGTTGCATAGCATAATGAGGTCAAGAAGCACACTGCATTGGGTCACAGGATGACCCATGTAATCCTTCCTTCAGTTTATCAAAGCAGGTTAATTTGGGAGCAGCTCCATATGTTAGGCAACTACAAACTGGAGAGCGGTGACGTCTGTGCTCACTGGAGCCTGGCCTCTGAGTAGCTCAGGAACGCAAACACATGACAGCCACGCACATATACATATATTAAGGCTATATGATTGGGTGTCTCCAGCCACTGAGAAAATTACTCTATTGGGTGATTGTTATGCACATAATTTCACTGGGACGTGGGGATACTTTAATGAGAGGCCGAATATAACATAAATATGAATTACAATTCCACTTGGCTTTTTTTTTTTTTTGTTTAACCATATTTTGGACCTTGGAACTTATGTTCCTGGTGGTTTGTATACAGTACAGACCTCAGTATCAATAGCAGCTCTCCAACAGTAGAGTAGTCAGAGCTCCAGCAGTAAAGGACAAAAGAAGAATTTTTGTACTCACACCAAAAGGCTTAAGATGGCGGAAAATATATTCTTTGTTGTGCCTTTTTGCAGATACACTCAATGTGATATTGGAGAATAACAAATATGTCATTACACCTACATATTTGTATGAGAGTTTGATTTACAACACCCAGGTGTGATATCATGGTAAATAGCTATGGAAGTCTCTGCAACTAAACACCTGGTTGGATTTAAATAAACACATGAGCTATTCCATTCCAGGTCAAAATACCATGCACCATTACAGACACTGGCATATCATCTGTCATAGTATACTGTATACAACACATCAGAAGGTTAACTCACTTTATTAACCCTGTTGGGAATTCGGTCTCTGCATTTTACCCATCCAGATACACACAGCACCTAGCACTGGCATTAGTGATTAGCATTAGACATTAGAAGTAGTGAGCTGCCACTGAAGGCAGTACCTTGATCAAGGGCACTGACAGGAGAATTAACCTACGTATAGTTGCTTTTAATGGCAGGTGAAACTGGTGGACCGGGAAAAGAAAAATTCTTTGGAAACAGATCATTGTGAGACTAATTGGTTATCTTCTAACTGGGCTAAAATTCTGATATCACAATTCAAAGGTCCTTGTTCAAATAAACATGTAAACTCCCAACTGTCATCAGCACTTTGACTTAGGTCAAAGCACAGGAAACCAAATGACTTAGAGACACATTTCCCATTACCAGGCTCGGCTGCTTTACACACGTCACTTGCATGGTGTTAATTTATGACTATGTTACACATAAGTGACAAGTTGGAGGCCTGCGAAGCTGCAGTCACTCTGCATTGTAATTCATTCTTCAAGAGGATGTATTCTAAACACAGATAGCCCTGGAGGACAGCATCAGGCTGGGGAACACAGTCTTATAAGACAGAAAACATCAATATGGCTTTATTCACTCCCATTCATTATAGATGAATGGAAGCACTTAAGTTGTTAGCAGGACGGTGGTTGGGCTGGACAGCTAATATGGACTAATTCATCAGTTCAAATTGCCGTTCATATTTTCCTACAGAGCTTTTCCTCTACAGATGCTGTGCATCTGCAAATTCACTTTGTGATAAATCATTGATTAAAGGAGCATTCACCACCGCTCTTATTTAACCAGAATGGAACTGTAGTTATACCACAGCTGCTGTGCACAAGACAGCCTGGAAATTATATGAACAGTCCACACACCTCAGCTCTGTTAGCCCAGGGCTAGGACACCACCTTTGGTTACATCATGGTGGAGAGGAGCTTCTCCAATAAATTAGTGGAAACAAATGTTCATCTGATGAAGGTTGAGAAGACTGAGGAAGGGCAAGAAAGGATAAAGATCTATTATTCCTGGCTTAATTAAGGATGCACTGACCTTTTGTCCTTTTTAACTGACATTTGTCTTTCTGCAAATATAGCATATATTCAGCAAACTTAGAAGCTGATCCCTGTTTGATTACGGGATCAATCACAACATCTGACAGTAGCAGTACTCCACTGAGCTCTGTTTCAGTAATTAATGCTAGCAGTGAAACGTTTTGCTTGAACTGTCTAGTGTTGTGTGCTGAAATGTGTACATCCCCTGATGGAAAGTGTGGACAGTAAACAATAGTTAGTAAGTTAACTGATGTAGACTCTAAGTTTAACCTGTTACTTTAGCACAATATATTCTGGCATAAATGTAATTAAACCATTTTTCTCCAGTGTTAGGTCAACAGTCAACAGTGGAGAGGCTGTGGAGAGGAATGGATCAGTGCTTGTGCCTCTTTTTTTCTATATTAAATGTGACAAGCAAAAACTATGGTAAAAGAAGTGCAGTTCAGGCAAGATAGTTGTTAATTAGAAGCTGGATTTTATTTTGTTGCTTCAAGCTAGCACTTCATCTGTTACAAACTGCTGAGCAAAAAATGTTTTACAACTCATTTGCTCCTAGTTTCGAGCTGCCATACATCCCATAGTTGTGTGTACTACTGTGTAATGAGACATTCATAATTCGATTTAGGACATTGTCACTGTCAGTTTGATGTTGAAAATGCTGACGTTTTTTTGACCTGTTGGAATTTTAGTACACTGAAGTTTTTCTTTCATGCAACAATCTCCTATGGAAGTCATCTTTTGTCTTCATACCTTTTTAATCTGGAACTTTGCGCTTGCATGTGATCGTCCTTTATAGCCTCCCCCACACTGAATTATATCAGACAGGTGTATGGATGTTGATGTGCATCTGCTAAGCTTTTTATCAAATCAAAATGCCTGGAGGAGCTACTCCTTGACTGTCCATACACTTTAAAACAAGAGCATGTTATTAAAAGCACACCACTAAAATGATGGCAAACAATGGTGAAATAATAATACAATATGATTGTTCTGCTAGTTTCACCAGTTTTTACAAAGGTGAATGAATAAAGTGATATATATTTTTATTTTATTTCAAATAACTACAATAATGTGATCATGTAATAGTTATGACAGTCCTAATTATGGTGTAACATTATATCACGATAAAGTCAGCCCTAATAAGAACCACTGAGGTGGTCCTTTGAGATGAAATGTGACATTTTAGAAAAGGCTCCACATCATAGACTTGATGATCTGCGGTGAATGCAGGCCACCTCACTAAGACCATAAAATATTTAGTGGGTCACTTAGAACTCCTGTATGTGCAGACTTGCTGGCAGATTGTGAATGAGCAGTGAAGACACTTGTACCAATGGCTCTTCTACCACAGAGGCTAGCCAACACAGAGCTTGGCTGCTGAACTCTCCTCAGCGAGTCCCCAGATTAGCACAATGTCATGTTAAGCGTGTTGTTTGAGCCCTCCTCCTGCAGAGCTGCTAGCCGGCTTGCTAAGCTCAGTGGTCTGCTGACGGTCACCCATATGGTGCTGCTGGGAAACAGATGGCCTCTGGTGTAATACAGGGTAAACATACTGGGGAACAACCAAGCCCTGTGCATATGGAAATTCATGAACATTTGTGTTGTGTTTTTCTTGGCTTGACCTACTTCCAGTGATGAAGGAGAACCTGTGGACTTGACTCTTTTCCCACTCTGAAGACATTAACAAACCATTTAAACCCTCTTCACTGCCCATGTCAGACTTTGACCAGCTTAGACTTTTGAAAACTGGTAATAATATCAGTAATTATACATAGTATAACAATACTGAAGCAAAAGGCGTTGGAAATTTTTAAGATTCTCAGCACCAACCTATATATCCAAGGAGGTTGACTTTCCTTTTTTTTTTTCCCTCCCCCACCCAGGACCTCAGATTACAGAAGGGTGAGAATCCCTGGAGCCATTCACTTTAGACAAGCACCTCTGACTAACTTTGAGAAAGACTTTCAGCAACAGAACAGCTAATAACTACAAGTGAGCTGCACCTGTTGCTGACAATACTGAGAAAACCATACACTTTTGACATTACACACTAAGTGCCAGTTTTACATGACAACACTCTCGGGTGAAAACGACAAAATATTTTGTCAGATGTGCCTTTTGTTTAGATGGCAACCGCATTTTTGGGGGTTGAAAACAAAAAGTGAAACCACCTTCCAAAGTGGAAATCTTAAAAATGCTCCACCCTCGCGTCACCGTCTAAAGGGTTGAAAACAAAACTGCGTTTTCATCCTCTCCTTTTTCCTCCTCTATTTCTTTCTGTTATTGTACAATATACAATAACAACAACAACGTATACTTTATATATTGTTTTACTACATAGTATTGTACACGAGTTTACTTCACAGGCATTACAGGAAAACAACAACATGTCAGATTATTTCCCTGCCATGGACCTTCAAGTTGCTCTAGCTGCTCTAATTTACATCCAAGAGTGGTTTCAGCAATTGTAACGAATGTTTTTAGAGAGTAGTAGAGAGCAGAGAAGGCAGAGAACAGGAGGACAGAACAGAAAGAGAAGTAAAAAGGTTCTACGCTTGGTCTTGGTGGTGGTGCCACCCGGCATGCGTACTACATTGATAAATAGGAAATTTCACACACTATTGCGTGTCCGTCTACATGCAGGTTTTCCCCCAAAACACACGTCTAAACGTGGAATAAAAACTGAGAACGCAACATCACTTTTGCTTTTTCGGTTCAGATTGTTACCGTCTAAACATAGCCTAAATTAACTTCTAGAGATTAGAAAAGCTGAGTGCGATCAACTGACTTGACCTGAGCTGAGACAGGTCACTTCTTAAAAAGTTTCGGATTGACTGTTTGGTCAGAAGTTGGGTTAAACCCACTGCATTCTCCTGCTTTCATTACACCTGTCTGTGCTGTTTGTGCCTTGACTAACAGTCCTGTGGTGGAGATGTGTGCCGGTGCCTTTGTGTGGCTCTTACCTTAAACATTTGCTTGACTTTCTGCCGTGGCAGGTTGACATTGAGTTTGTGCAGCAGCTGGAGGACCTCGCTGATGCTCAAGCTGCCATCGTTGTTCTTATCAGCCTCGGTGAAGGTCTGCTTTAGCCATGTAATGTCACAGTGGTTTAAGGCAAATCCAGTTCAAGGCGAGGGATGTTTACTCTAACAAAAAGGAACCTAATAAAAAGATGATGGGACAATACACTCCTATGCTATCATTTATCAATACATAATTGCTATTCTACAACTATTGTGATTTGATATTACAATTTACTGAGATTTAACATTTAAATTTTTCCACTAGGGAGTACCATCAACTGCCTTGAAACGAGTTGTTATAATATGGCCCTGGGAAAAAAATTGGAGCATATTTCAAGATTCAAAGCATAGTTGACAAGCAATCAAGTACTGTTAGAGAATGGTTAACAGCTGCATTTAAACAGGCAGCTAACATTACTATTTAATAGTCTTTGGAACACACTGGTTTTGGATGTAATCTGTGGGAATGCTATTCAAAAACATGTGCTCAAATAAATATAATGTCTATGACTAAACCAGAGTATATCTGAGGCATATCATATGGGACAATACTAACTCCTGTGCTCTAGATTTGATGAAATTACTGTTATCTTTGGTTTTACTAATGATCAATTAGACGAATAAAATTACAGTGTTTTTTATTCAATAAATTCCCCTTTTTGGTTTAATGGTGCTGGGGTAGTAAAGTGAGCTACACGTCTGAAATGGTAAGCTACTGTTACCTTGCTAGCTTGGTTTACCTGCCGTTAGCTTGTGTTTAGAAAACAGACAGTGAAAACCATTTGTCCTCTCTAAAATCCATAGAATGTCAAAAATTACTTAAAATGCTGCTGAAATAAATTCATTGATAACAAATGCCATTAAACACTATCAAATGTTAGCTAAGAAATGGTCAAATGCCAACATTAGTTAACAGATTATGAAATGTGTAATTTTACCATGTTTTACTAGCTTTTATCTTTTCAGTTGTTGATTAATTAGCAAGCAGTGAAATAAAGATTCTACAGTGATTTTATGACTCAAATCACAACAAAACCACATAATCTTTTGATAACCGTATGTGTGAAATTCTTCCATTGGTAGTCACTTTTATTACTGAAGGATATTGGTCCCGTGTGCGCTGCCTCTTGGCCAGGCTGTCTTCATCACTGATGCCAGCCATTAGGTACTTGAGGCCAGTGATCCAGGTCCGTGCTTCCTCGCCAGTGCCAGACACCAAGTCCAGAGACTCCACGTGTTCGCCGTAGTACAGGCTGAAGCAGCAGTTGGGGTCAAAGCTGCCCTCTGCATAGCGCTGGAAGATCTCAGACTGCTTTCCCTCGCACACCTCACGGATGGAGTCAATGGAGACTGTCAGAAAAGAAGAGTAAGAATGCTTAGTGTCAAAATCTGTTTGTTGTTATCATTTAACAGAACAAGATAATTCACACATCAGTATGAGACCTCCTGTGCTCAGAGTCTACTGAAGTAGCTCAGACATGCTCTCAACATAGTTCAAACACAGAAACTAAGCAACTTCCAGATCAGGTATAAGGTCTGTTATATTGAATTTCTACAAAAAGAGGAATTACTAAGAAGAATTACTTCCAAAGCTGTACGTTCGGTTATGCTTAGAACAGATGTGAACAAAAGTATAAGGGCAAACCCTAAATATTTTTTCCACTGAGGATTAGGTTTACGTTTGAGCTGTTTCAAAACAGATTTAGTTTAGAGTGCCTTTTTGCCACATGCTGAATGATAAATGCTACCTTTCAAACCAAGTCAATTCATGCATTTTGACCATGACACTAACCATTAGTGTTAGGGTTCCATGAAATGTTTTGACATTAGAAGGTTACAAAGCGTAAGGTCAAGGAAAGAGGACTGAAATTAGACTTAAATAGGGTGGAACAACTCCCTAAAAGACATTGTGAGTCACTGTTAGTGTGTTCCCCAGACTGCACATTCATTTATAATACATAGACTGGTGACTGACAAGTGCTGTTTAGCTAAACACAGTTATTGCTCAGGGCACTCAGTCTCTGTATAACCCAGTGTCAAAACACAGTTCTCCCAGGGTGAATTTCAAAAAGTAAAGCATTCATTACAAAACCCAGGAGAAACTGTTCTGTTTGCTGTACCCCCTGAGAAAAGCTGGTACCAGAAGTGGAAAAAGGGTTTATTTAAATTCATATAGCTGTATTACAACTTTAACAGGCTCCATTACAACAAATAGTTGTGCATATCAGCAGCATTTTCATATAGTAGCCAAGAGTCATTTAACTTTTCTTCATATCTCGGGGTCTTACCGCCAAATCTTGTAAACTAAGCTTAACAAAGCCCTAGGCTGCTGAAGATGTTATGAAAGTATAAAGCAGCACGGGACAGGAGAGGAACACTGCTATAAGATGAGGTTCAGGATTAGTTATGGACCGAACCCGAGGGGCAAGTCCCTGTTGTATTTCGTTCGTTTTTTATTGTTCCGTGCCACTTTAAACTGGAATTTGATCCCCCTTAACATGCTCAAAAACTCACCAAATTTGGCATGCAAGTCACATCTGGTGAAAAATTTGATGCAATATAAAAATTCACCCCTTAGGTGCTAAAATGTGCTCTCTAGCACCATGTGGGTACACTAAAACGGCCCTAGTAGCCAGTAGGAATGTCGTAGAGACATGAAACCACAGCCAAATTTTTTGTCTTATCACGCTCAACAAATGATACGCGACACTTAATAAGTTAACTCCAACAGGAAGTTTGAAATTTACTGTTCAAAGTGAAACAGACGCCAAAAAACTCCCATTCTTCAAAAAACATCTAGTCTGAAAGCAGTTGTTCTACTGGCTTTTATATAGCACCAAAACATAGAGTAAACCCTTGTCAGAAAAGTGATCTCGCAACTTCGTAATAAGTGTCTTAGTTTTTTTGTTATAAGCCCTGAAAGTTGCCAAGCCTATGTCACCCCTTCTTTGTCTTCTAACACCAATTAATGGAGAACACAGTCTGGACAGTGCAAACAGGGGGACTCCACTCCAAAGCTTTATCCAACATTTAAAAAAAAATTATGCTGATCAAAAGAGCGCAAATTTCTCATCCAAAATATGTTAATTTGTGTGCTTTGTCACCTAAAATGTGCAAACCTTAGCCAAATTATTTTAAAATCATGGTTTTCTCAATGGACTTCTCTATTGCTCTGCTGGGCAGTGGGGAACAGAAAGCTGACGGCTAATTGGCTGAAATGCTCTAGTAAAGAGGCTTTGGTTTTATGTTACAAAACCTACAAACAACTCTTCATAACTCTCACATTTCTGGGAGTTAAGCAACAATTTATGCCTCAAAATGTAGGTAAAAACTTTTCTTTTTACAGGCCTCCAAGCACAAACAGTGACAATTTTGCTCCAATTTACTCGCATGTTAAATTTCTCTCACTAACATGTTTGACTAACTCTACCTTCGCACAATCACTGCTTATTCACCTCAGACTTTTTTTCAGCAACTTATATAGTGATACGTTCATAAGACTCTCCACAAGCCTGACGGGAAAGAATTTTTGAGATCAGAGATACGGTTATGGATTAATCGCAGTTTGTTTGAGAGGTGCTTTCTCAACTCTCTGCTGTTGCTTCTTTACTGTGATACCCATGTCTTCTCCATTAGGACGGAAGAAACAGTCATGTGACAGTATAGTCCCTATTTTACAGCGGTTAATACATTGGACTCCAGTGTGGAAGACCTAGGTTTGATTCCTGGTTGAAGCGGTCATTTTTCTATACTCATTTTAAATCCACCATTGTTTATCCTACATTCATTTAATTACTTTTTGGTGAAGGCTGATAAAATTATTGATATCATAAACAAAATACTTTGTGAGGTGGTTTTGTTGTGAATTTACATTTTACTTGGTTATCTATACCACTTAGTCCCTCTGTAATAAAGGCTCAGTCCTTCACCAATGTAGTCATGTGAGGTCATGTTTATAGTCTCGTGTTACTTGAGTTTCGATTTTCTTTTTGCTCTGACGTGAAGCTCCATACAGCTAAGCAATTCAGCTACATATAAGTTCTTTTCACCTCCTACCACTGATGTTCTGAGCACTGAGTTAATGACGAAAAGTAAGTGTATGTTGTGTGTTTGTAACACGCCGTAAATATAAGTTTAGTCTCCGTGTGTGTGTGACTAAGTTAGCCGCGCTAGCCCATTAGCTTTGAGACGCGGCACGGACATTAATATGCGTACATAAGAGTTCGTTGATGAGCATTTGCATATTACAGAGTCATCTAATGTTACAACACTTGTGATTGATTGCTATGTTAAAGTGGGGATGGGTGTAATGTTTAAATTATTTATTTGTCCAGCGGTCACTACATTGTAGTTTACTTTAACAACACTAGATGGCTTCCTTGTATTGCCTTTCTTTGGTGATATATCGGTTCAGAGTCTACAAGCTGTGTACATACAATTAAACACTCTCAGCCTTATTTGATACACTTGCGCCTTTATTTTGTTTACAATAATGGAGAGCTGTTACAATTTGAGTTAATGCTTATTTTTGGTTTGTTGTTTCAGACTATCTATGCATGTGTATATGAACATCAGCTGAAGCAAAGACTGCTGAATGATATTTTGGAGTCCTGTCTCTTCCTCTCTGTGTTCCTCCCTGTGACACACCATCTCGTCTATGGTTAGCCCCTTAAACGAACTAGCCCGAGTTATCACCTCACTATCTGATACTTCTCTTTTGATACTTGTCAAAATAAAACCATTACCTGTATTGTATCTGTCTCTGAGAACAATCTTACTGCCATGCCACCAATCATACACAGTAGGGTTTCAAAATAAAAGCCTCATTTAAAAGTGACGGTGGTTTCAGCAGAGGGGGGCTGGTGTTCTGGAGGGATGAAAGGAGGAGGAACACGAAAGGGTGGGGGCTGGAGCCGGGACAGAGACGTGTGTGTGGAGCTGAGGTGTTGACAGGAGGAGGAACCGGGCCAGAGTGCGAGGTCCCGCCCAATACTGCTTGCAGCTTTAATTTTAAATTATCATTTGCCACAGACTTTCGTTTTGGGCTTGTGAAAATGTTTGAGCCTTGATTTAGGACATTGTCACTGTCAGTTTGAGTTTTATCCTCTTAACATTCAACCAGCGACCCAGTTAAAGCTGCAGTGCATCCATGTCGTCACTGGGCAAGAAATCCATAGTGATTTTTCAGAATATTGTAATTCAAGAGGTCCAGGAGGAAACAACACATTCTTCAGACTCACTTTTCAGGCTGCAAAAAATCTACCTTAGAAATGGAGGTTTTGGTCACTCATGGGTGTTTTCATACAGGTAGGGGTTTACATACATGACTGAAACCTCTAATTACTGATCTCTGATTAGACTTAGTCAGATGTGACTATACTGCTCTACTCAGCAACCCCATACATTCACTTTTCCAATGAGTCATGGAATAGTCTCCGATCTTCAGAAGCAAAGTGTGTATTTTTCATATTCTGCCAATTTTACCCCTGATTTAGAACCTATAACCTGAAAGGCTAGGGTTACATTTAAGCATAGTTTGAACTGATGTAGTACAAGTATGGCTCAAAAGGTAGCTTAACCACGGAAATTAAAAAGATGACTATACAATACATTTCTATTTAATATTTCTCTTATAACCCTAAGAGATTCCGCCATGTAGCGCCACGTTTCTACAGTAGTTCAGAATGGACTTCCTTCTCTCCTTTACCTTTCATAGCAAATAACTATACTCTAGTGTTAACGTCATAAACAGTATACATCATTGGACAGAGGTATCATGGCGTCATCTATTGGTTTCTGAACTGCCATTTTGAAACCCAAAGTTTGCAATTTGGACATCACTACATTGGCTTTTGGGATTTAGAAGTACTGTTAAGTGCTAGTTTACTGACTCAGGGCTGCATGATTAATCGATTGCAAATTGAAATTGGATTTTTTTTTTTTAATTAGGACGATTTTTAAAAAAGGGTAATCGTCACCGGGCCGCACGCCTCTGGGCTGCGCGCCTCCGGGCTACCGTAGGTTCCTCCTCCTATGGTTAAGGTATATTATAGTCCGAGTATGAAACAGAGGTATTATTTCCTAAACTTAAAAGCTCAAACAAAACACACAATGGCATTAACCAGGGACAATAGCGTTCTCTGGGGCCATAGGTGGATCAACTAAAGATTTTTTCACAGAACCTAAGCACCTAAACAGCACTATCTCTGTCACTCTCAAAGATGAAGATACTACATTTGCCTGACTGACCATATTTTTAGTCAATAACAATGGCATAGATTGTGCTATGAAAGTCGCTCACTTTGGCTCCTGTGGTTTAGGATTTAGTCCACTCCAATGAGAGGGTGTGACTACAAGGCCCATTCCTATTTATCGATGCTCAATGTGGAGGAGACATTTCCAGATGGAGAGCTAGTAGACCTATCCTCTGCACAATGGCCAACTAATGATTTGGCAATTATTGTAACCAAAATTCTCTTTAAAACCTTTGTTAACTAATCATAACCAGCACATAACCTCTCCACAAACCTAGGGAAAACCCTGGGTGTCACTAAATATTACACAGTGGACCTTTACAGAGACATTAAACATTTATATGGTACATGAATTTATACTATTTCAAGACAAAATTCCAGAAATGACAACATTTTGTACCTATAGGCACACCTATGGCAAACCAAGAAATTAACCGTTGTGTACAGTGGGGTATTTTAACTAAGGAAATACTTCTGTACGATGATCTAAGTAAACTAAAGACTTGTACCCTGAGAGCTAATAATAATACTAATAATAATAATAAAAATAATAAAAATAATAATAATAATGGATTAGATTTCTATAGCGCTTTTCAAGGCACCTAAAGCGCTTTACATTATTGATCCATTATTCATTCACTCTCATATTCACACTCTGGTGGTGGTAAACTACATTTGTATCCACAGCTGCCCTGGGGCAGACTGACGGAAGCGAGGCTGCCAATTCGCGCCAAACAGCCCCTCCGACCACCACCAAACATTCACATGCATTCATACACCAGTGTGAGTGGCACTGGAGCTGTGTCTATTAGAGACGCAACCCTTATGAGTACAAAATATTTCACCGCCTCCAGTTCTTCCGTTGCCTTTCCACATGACAGAGACAATCTGGTACGTACTTCTTATTCTCATTCAGCCTTCATGCTTTACTTCTGTTATAGACCACAAAATGCTGTCAGAGTTACCTGAGATTTCTGTTCAAATGTAACGTCAGCAGTCCAGATGTCAGGAATGAACTAAGACAAACGCTTCAAAGAAAAATTTCACGGTCAAACATTTTGTTCAAAGAGTGGACATCTAAATATTTTGTCACAAATATAAAAGGTAGTATGATTTATAAGTCAGATTCTATTTTTATAGTTGGTCTATTAGTGGTTTTATTCGCCACAATTAAGGCTTGATCATCTCACCATCTTAAGGGCCAATTCATAGTCAACGCAGATGCGAATGCATTGTGACACTTTGGCCGCCATGATGCGTGCTTGCCTCTCAAAATGTGTTTTCCATTTTTTTGATATGCGACTCAGCGATGCGTGTAATACCATACGTCATCAGCGGAGCAATATGCAAATGATGTAGTTTAATTTAAATTATTATTATATTTACAGATGAAGAAGATGACAGTGATTCACTGGAGTCTCCAGCAGAGAGCAAGCCACTCGAGCCAGCAGGTCGGAGACAGACATTCGGAAGTATTGGAAATGCCTCTCCCCCTGCTAGAATTAGCATAGGCTGAACAAGAGATTGGAATTCCCTGTCCTGATTCCGTCTCTGCTGCAGGTCAGAGGCCAGACATACCACTATTTATGTCTGGCATGTTTTTTTTGCACCGCTGATTCCAAATCAACATTGTTATGTATTACAACCTGTTACATGTTCTTTGTGCTCTTAAACTGAAGGGTCAAACAGGATGTTCACTAATAAAAAGTGACACAAGTTCAGTGAGTTCCGGTCAAACATTACCGATGGCTGTGTGTGTGATTATTCTCTCGCGAATTGGTCGAGTTACTACAGTATTCCTACCCTTAAATGTCCAGTGCAACAAACGTCAGAATACACTCGTCTTCAGTAACCATTTTGATCTGAATATCACCCGGTTTGACACCCGGACTGTACCTGACTCAGAGCTACACCCTATTGTGCAAGCGATGTATTGCATTTTACGCGTAGCCCGGCTTGCTTGCATTCGATGTGTTGGCTATGAAAGGAAATGCATTGCTCGCGTCGCTTGCGTGTGTAGACTTAGGTAGCCTAAATCATGATCTGTCTTAATTTTTCATATGACTGATTTTTTTTAAAGGTATCATACAACTTGCACAAATTAGTAGAATAGCATAAGAAAGGAATAAAAAAAAAGTAATTTTGATTCTAACATTCACTTTAAATGACCTGTTTTTCAGTGTAATTATGGGTACTTCACAGAAAGCATTGCACTAACCTATGAGTTTGTAACAGTATTGTTATGAGCACAGGTTGCTAGGTTAATGAGGTTATTTCAGTCTATTCAGTCTAGATTTTTTGGCCATGAAGAAACACTTTATGGAAACATGGATAATAGAGTCCTACAAAGACAGAAAGACATGCCTGTGTGTGTGTGTGTGTGTGTGTGTGTGTGTGTGTGTGTGTGTGTGTGTGTGTGTGTGTGTGTGTGTGTGTG
>JAPQRQ010063896.1:0-17071 GCA_037367365.1 Apogon talboti | reverse complement strand
ACATGGTCTCCTCCTCTAAGAGGAAATGCATGTAGCCTGCAATGGAGGTGGTCCAGGACAGTGACAGTGAGGACAGTGAGGACAGTAATGATGAGGCCCACCAAACCCAGGAAATCAGCAGGCAGGTCCACCACCTGGCACACAGGTGACCTGAACAATACAGTTCGGTTTGATCTGTTCCTCTTCCATGCCCCTGTACATGCCAATGCCAGACCTGCAAGTACTGCAGCAGGAAAGACACCATCCTCAGATCAAATGTGGTCTGCAGGGTCTGCTGGGTCCACCTCTGCATGAGGAGTGAACATAACTGCTTTGTTAGGAACCATGAAGCCTAATGTTATCCAAAGTGATGAAGTGTATGTTCATGAATCTGTGTATCAGCACTTATGTTATAATGTTCTAAAAAGGATGTTCTAATGTTATCCAAAGTGATAAAGTGTATGTTCACAGGTGTGTGTATCAGCACTTATGTTATAATGTTCTAAAAGGGATGTTCTAATGTTCTAAAATGCATGCCCCGTTCAGCCTATATGTGTTTTTCCTGTATTTTTTAGATATGCACTTTATGGAATTTTTTTGGTACCACTTATGTCAAGCAACCAAAAATGCCAGATCTGCATGTACTGCAAGTACAGCAGGAAAGGCAACATTCTCAGGTCAAATGTGGTCTGCAGGGTCTGCCAGGTCAACCTCTGCATGAACACTGAGCGTAACACTTAGGTACCATGAAGACATGACCTAATGTTATCCAGTGATAAAGTGTATGTTCACAAGTGTGTGTATCAGCACTTATGTTGTAATGTTGTAAAAGGGATGTTCTAATGTTCTAACACACATGTCCCTTTTAGCTTATGTGTTTTTCTTGTATTTTTTAACTATGCATATCATGGAATTTTTTTTTACCACTAACGGGCAAGGAACCAAAAAGGGTAACTTCGTTGACCTTGATTTTCTACATGAAAATATTTTTTATTTTTAAATGTCACAGAAGTAATAAAGTCTTGTTATGTCCTCCAATAATGCACTGAGGTTGAAATTTTTAATTTCAAAGTATTTCAATGAGTGCCCTATAAAGGGTTAACCATGGATGGCTGGACATCCTGTGCCACAGCATTGAATGTCAAGGTCACAGAACACTTCACAGATGACGGGTGGTCTTTTAAAAATCATGTCCTGCAGACCAGAGTGTTTTTAACGAGGCTCATGCGGGGAATAATCTTGCAGCTTTATTGCAAGATGTTTGCAGGTAGTGGAAGATCAAGGAGAAGAGCCCTGTGCTAGTAACAGATAATGCTAGAAATATGATCTTGGCTGGTGCTGTGCCAGAGATGGACCCACATGTGCAATGCATAGCTCATACTCTGAATCTGGCCTCTCAAAAAGCCTTGAAGGTAGACAAAGTGTCAGAGCTCATTATAAAAATGAGGAGGCTCGTCACTTTTTTCCAAAAAAGCCCAAAAGCAACAGAAATTATACATGAAATGCAGACCCAGTTACACCTGCCCAAACACAAACTCATCCATGACGTTTCCATGTGATGTAATAGCACACTTGATATGTTGGAGCATTTCTGGGAGCAGCAGCCCACTGTGCTTAACACCCTGCTGTAAAGGAAGATAAAGAAGGCAGAAGCTTTGGTCAGTTTGACGGAAGATGACATGACCCTGATCCCAGAGATTGTCAAATTGATGTCCAATCTGAAAGTGGCAATCACACTCCTCAGTGAGGGAAAAACATCCCACCATCTCAATGATCTCTCCAATCCAAGCCAAACTGAACAGCCATTTTCAACCAGACGAGAGTGATCTCCAAGTTATTTCCCAGATGAAGGGGACATTCAGGCAGGAGGTTGCTGGTCACTATACAGATCTTCAAGACCTCCTTCTCCACTGTGCCTCAGCACCTGATCCTCATTTTAAAGACCTGGCTTTCCTGGATAACGTCAGTGATGCCAAGGATATGATATTAATGAAGCTAACAATAGAGGTGGTTCAGATTAATGGAGAGGTAAGAACATTAAAAGTAATATACACATACCTGATGACACTATTTTCTGTTTTTTATTAAAAGTGTATGTAATTGGACATGTTTTTGTCAGTTGTTTTTGCACTATCTACTTAGTCAATGCATTTGACTAAGTAACAGCTGTTTGTTAGAAGTGATTGAATATATTGATAATGCATCTTAAATGAGATAATTAACACTTTTAATCAGTTTTGTTCTACATGAAAACTAAATCAAATCTGATTATCTTTGTCCCATCAAAAAGGATGAGGATGAGTCAGGTTTGTTTGGATGGAGACAATGTCAAAAGTTACAGAATTATCTTAGTGTGAGAAGAACACTATTTATATTGCCATAAATAAATGTCATGCATATCACTATTTTTTTTTGAGTGTGTTGTTGAAAGAAATAATTTTTATGTAAGACTCTCTTCTGTCTTCCTCTGTAGAGGATGTCCCTCTAAAGAAAAAAACGGCCATGGACCAGATGTTTGGTGATTTCCTGACTGCTAGACCACAAGCAAAGTCCACAAGGCAGAGAGCTAAGGCTGAAATATTAAAGTATAGAGAGAGGGAGTCATTATGTTTGGGTGGGGATGTGTTGCAGTGATGGAGACAACAAGTAGATCTTCCATTATTGCATTTAAATGTTCCTGTGAGACTTGAACATCTGTGTGATGTTGTCGTAGTGACCAGTCATAGTGACCAATGAGCTAGCCAGCCAGAGGTGTTTGGGTGGGACATGAGCCACCTGAGACTGTTGTGGTCTGTGGAAATGGGCACGTGAAGGCCCTCCACATAAGGTCTGAAATGTTCAAGAGCCCAAATCACAGCCAAGCACTCCTTTTCTGGGGTAGAGTATGGCTTTTCAGCTTTGTGAAGAGAGTGACTAACGTAAGCCACAACAATCTCTCACCCCTCTGAGTCTTTCTGCATCAATGCAGCTCCCGGCCCAAGGTCACAGGCATCAGTGTGAATGAAAAAAGGGCTTGTGAAGTCAGGGAAGACTGGTGCAGATGTGACACACTCTGTCAAAATGTCCATGGATTCCTAACATTTGTCATCCCAATGGAAGACTGCATCCTTACTCGTGAGTGCATGGAGGGGCTCCGTGTGGCGAGCATAGTTCAGGACAAAACGCCGGTAATATCTGGTCAGTCCAATAAACTCTCTGACATGTTTCATGGTGGATGGGGCCTGGAACTCCATCACAGCTTTTATTTTATCCCCATCAGGCTTTATGCCACAGGGTGTGATGCAGTAGCCAAGGAATGTGAGCTCACTCAGACAAAACTGACATTTCTTAAGCTTCAATGAGAGCCCAGCATGAGTCTTTTGAGTACCTCCTCCAGGTCGTTTAGATGCTGCTCAAAGGTAGGGGAAGCAACAACAATGTCATCCAAATTGACAGCACACGTTTTGTAAATGAGACCAACCAGTACAGTGTTCATTAGTCTCTGAAACATGGCTGGGGTATTGCAGAGGCCAGTGTTGTGATGAACTGCAGCCTTGCCAGAAAGTCGAGGTAGTCATCAATACGTGGTGAGGGGTACGAATCTTTTTGTGTAACTTGTTTGACGCTTCTATAGTCCACACAGAACATTGGGTCAGAGCCAGGCCTGTTAACAATAACAACAGGGACAGTCCCATGGGCCAGAGGAAGTTCAATGATGCTGTCCTGCAACATCTGCTCAACCTGCTCCTGTATGATTCTTTTTTGTTGGAGAGGTGCGATAAGGAGGGAGGTTTATAGGGTTTGCATACCCTGTATCAATTAGGTGTTCAGTTATTGAAGTGCACCCCAGATGACCATCAAACATGTCGTTAAACTGGGCGAGGAGACTGAGCATGGCTGCTTTCTGTCCATCCTCGAGGCTTGCCTCAGCGACTTTGGACATGAGACTGGTTAGTGACGTGATGGCTCCCCCTGTAATGAATGATTCATCTGTACAGTCCTCATCCTCGTCGACCACAGGACAAGGGATGTCATCCATCAAGACAGCTCTGGTCGGGACATGGAAAGTTATGGTGGCTCGAATCATGAAATCCATACCTAGGATGAAAGGGGAGGACAGGTTGGGGTTTATAGCAAAACGTTGGTAGAAGTGTTTTCCCATGTAGCCAATAGAGAGCCAAGTCACACCATCAGGGGTGCAGGAGGCAAGGCAAGGCTCACTGTTGGACCGGTCCGCTGATGTGTTCTGATTGGATAAGAGTCATTAACACAGATGAGATCTATATTTTACTTTATTTCTTTCTTTTGTTTAAATCATAAGTTTTGCTCCAAAAACATACCTTGCCATGTTTCGGCGCGTCACAGATACACCGGTGACACTTCTGAGGAAGGCAGAAGTATCCACCGAAACATGTCAAGGTATGTTTTTGGAGCAAAACTTATGTCTTAAACAAAAGAAAGAAATAAAGTAAAATATAGAAAACTGAAGACATAATGAAAATTGAACTACAGATGAGATCTGCATGCAGTGCAGAAAGCGAAGCACCTGTATCCAAGGTTGCTTCCACAGGCACGGCATTAAAGTTTACTTTGGTTCTTAATGGTGTGTTCCAGGGAGCCTGGGAGTCAGTGTCCTCCACATGACATAGGACGTGCTGCTCTTGTGGGGGTGAGGTGCATGGGTGAGGCTCAGTTAACATCTGGAGAGAGGATTACCTCGGCGAAATGTCCTACCTCCCCTGAAGTTCGAGACTGCCTGATGTGAAGTGGGGTGTCAAAAGACATACTGTGTGTCTTGACATGTGGCACACCTACATCTGGAGACACAGTTGCTGGGGATGAGAGGGTTGACATGGGTGGTGACTTAGGGGGGTGATGGAGTCTGAGATGCAGTGTTGCAGGTTGGGAAAGTGCAAGACGTGGGTGAGAGCATTTGTAACAGTGAGGTTCAATGTGCTGGTTTCTCCTCAAATGGGCAGGAGAACACTGGCGTCCACTTGGTCCAAGCATGTAGTTCATGACAACATACCAAGTCCATCACTGAGAAGACATGGGCGCCATACAGTGCAACTCTGTATTTATCCAGGGAATGCTTACATATCATATCTTACATATGTTCAATCTGCTCCTGCGCAGGTGGTGGGTTCTTTAGTTTATTAAATTCCCCCAGCATGTGAGCCACAAATGTTGGGAGGGGCTCATGTGATGCTTGGACACGGTCGAGAATGCCTCTAATTACACGCTCTTGGAACTAAGCGCTTTAAACCATTTATTGGGCTCTTTTGCAAGGAAACGTGGCAGCTCATGCAGTATCTGTATGTCAGTGGGGATCTGTAGGTGTTGACGGCCTGCAACCAGTCCTCAGGGGGCACTTTACTATCGCCAGCTAACACAGGGGGCTCGAGCTTGGCATGATGCAATGCAGCAGTTATCACTCTAGATGTGTTGCTCTGCTCGAGTGAATGGAGCTGCAGAAAAGAGTTTGAGCGTTCAGCATGAGCACCAGAATATGATGCAGGGTCCGATTTGGTCACAGCAGGTGTGAATGGGGTCGAAGTGGCCATGGGGGTTGGGTTTGGTTGTTGGGCACCAGGACTATCAGAGTGATTTTTGTCAGGGTGCTCACAGCGTTTTGAATATGCTGCGTATGTTCAAGGGACTCCTGCAGAAACTACCGTAGTCTTTCAACCTCTGACTGCAGATCCTGAACCTGTTCTTCGAGACCTGCAGTAGCATGGTGAGGGACAGTGTACCCAGTCAGACATGTAAGGCATGGGCTTCCAAACTTTTCCAAGCCAAAGCCCCCCAAACAGCATTAGCTTTTGGCCAGGGCCCTTTTGCAAACCCATCAACAATACGACAAAATATGTCAAGAGACATTGACTTTTAGAATGTGTTTTCTTACTTTTATTCACTATACAATACTTATTAAATTTGTTTAGCATAAGAATATTATTAATTAACAATAGTATGTGACCCGTGGGGAACCACGGGTTGTAGATGTGGTAGTTTTTATGCTGGAGAGAGCTGAGTCCTGGGAAGAGATGTAAGTCTATAATTTTATAAGTAATGAAAATTTGTTTGGCAAGTCATTCTTCAAAATGTGAACGACAATTAATAATTGGTCAGTTAAAAACATCTGTATTTCTCAGAATGGCCCAGACACACACACACAGACAGACAGACAGACACTCTGAGACCTTCCAGCATTATGATATAGATCAGGGGTGTTGAACTCCGGTCCTCAAGGGCTGGTGTACTGCATGTTTTAGATATTTCCCTCTTCCAGCACACCTGGTTCAATTAATGATCAGCTCATAACCAAGCTCTGTAGAAGCCTGATAACGATGTAATGGCATCCAGGTGTGTTGGAAGAGGGAAATATCTAAAACATGCAGGACACCGGCCCTCAAGGACCGACTTTGGACACCCCTGATATAGATGTTTCCACGCTGTATATTCACACTAAAATGTTTTGGTTTGCATTTTTTCTCATCTTTCCTCCAAATTTTCTGAGATTTCCCTAGTGCCCCCTGGCGGCCCCCACTTTGAAACGCACTGATGTAAGATTCATGTCAGAGTCGTCAGCTTGTATGTTCAGGCACGGGTGCCAGAGCCATTGTAAGTGAGAGGGACAAGACCCACCCAATTTTTAGGTCCAATAATATCAGACCCACCCACTTTTATTGTCTGGAAACAATGGCATTTTCAGCGCGCTGTCAGTAAAATCCATTCCTTTTCCCTTGATCTTTGAGAGAATGGTTAAACACAATCCATACCACATTTTTGCTCCTACCTTGTCTGCCACACCGTGCTGACTCAAATCTATTCCATTGCAATATCACTTCATATGCCACATTTTCACTACTCTGTGACTCTGTCAGTCTCATGTAGGCTAACATTGGATGAATAAATTCATGGGAGTCACTCGCGTGACTTTTTTGTTGTCGTCACCATCTTTAGGACCTAGTGCACAGAGGAGAATGACTAATCAGACAGCAGGGGGCGGGAGGTTTATGTGTCTCTGACACTTGGTTGGATATCCCTCCTATCAGTAACCCCTGGGACGCTTTAGGCTGGCCAAGTTAGGTGTCAATCATAAGGTAACAGCCTGTCAATCTTTACTGGTGTCACCGACAGAAAAAGTATATTATGGAGGATATGTTTGAGAAAAATGGAAAAAATCACCAACATTGATGTGAGGTTGGACAAATATTCATGCTGTTTCTGTGCCTTTGTGGCTCTTCCGTGTGTTTTGGACCTAAATACTTTACTGGATTATATTCACTGGACTGTTAGGAGGAAAACCAGACCAGATTTGTCAGATGGATGGATGTTTGACCTGCAGAGAGCCTTCAAAAGTAAGAAAAGACACATTTATCACATTTTGCTTTTCTGGAAAACTACCTTTTGCGTATGTGGTGTTGCTGTTGCACTTAGGAATGGTTTATATATTCGGAAAGACGGATTTGTAAGCTTTCATTTGATGTGCAACAAGTGGAGGTACATTAATGAGGGAGCTGTGTTCATGGATGTCTAAAATAATAACGTCTACGTCCTGGAACTTATTCAGGGGTTGGTGATCAAATAGCTGTGATTGATCTCTGCAGCGTGATATCATAACTGACATAAATATACTTGCCACTTTTAATTGCCGTGTTATCTGTAGGCATTTTAAGGTAAGCTATCCGTGTGTATGTTCAGGCCGTTATTAGCCCCCTGTCCAACCTGAATCGATGTCACATACCACGCACTTAGGGTTACGGTTATGTGAACCGGAGATCTTGGTGTCAATTGAAACACTACCAAATGGTGTTGAACAAATGCCAAAGGTTGAAAATGCGTACGTTCCCCATGCAAAATGCCATAAGAACTGGCGTGACATACAAGGCCATTTATTGAGATCAGTGTGTCATTGCTCAGTCTGGAGTGGAGTCTGGTGTCCAGTGGTCTCTTCTGATAGCAGACAGACACTTCTCTCTTCTGACTGTGTATTTCTTCTCTTTCTATAGCTAGATAAAAGTATCAAACCAGGTGTTAAAACGCACCAGAATACAGGAAATGGCATCCACTCATTACAAAATTTTCTGGGGGAGGACCCCCAGACTCTCCTCTTTAATTTGTCCCACCCACTTTTTTTTTTGTTGCTCCTAGCGCCCATGTGTCCAGGTGAGTTGCCATTATTTACCAACATCTTAAATCAAATACACACTATGAAATTAGTTCTAAAGCTGTCTAGGTGCAAAGGCAAATCAACTGTTCACACCACAGTCAAACAACAATAGCTCTTGCAAAATACACCCTGCACTGCATGTGAATTTTATGTGCAGCAAAGACAGAAAGTACCACCCAAAAAAAGATAAGGCAATGTGAGAAAAAAAAAATCACTGAAAATGTCCTACTACAGTAAGGCACAATACAGGCAATTCAAAACTTCAAATATATGTTCCCAATTTCTTTTCCAATTTCTTCTTCTTATTATTTTTCCTGGTGAGCAATAGTTACACAGTTCTATGAGATACTCACAAATTCCAAGTCCAAGAAAGACAAGTCAGTTCACTTGACAGTGAAATAGTCCACAATCCATGGGAAAAAAAGGGGGAATGGGCGGCTTGAACACACTTCATCCAACAGAAGAAGACTTGTTTTAATGGTCCTTGAGTATGACGTATATCAGGCAGTCAGTAGAAACCAATCCATTACACTCAGTACCAGTACACAGGGAGATAACATCAAGTCTGCACATCCCACACCGTAGACACGAAGTGAGATCCACTGGTATTGCTCTATGTAATACCCTGGCTGTTACAATATGATAGCGATTTTGTAGAGGTAACCAAAACTGTTATTGTAAAGTTATGATGCGCTTGACTTTTCATAATGCAGCGACAAATACACAATCTGGTGGAGAAACTGATAAACTACATTCATCTTATATAGAAGGTTTACTAGATTACAGTCCTGGACAAAAGTCTTGTCACATGTACCCACCATATTTATATGTGGTGCATACAAATGTGCACTGTGGCTTTAAGAGAGGGGAGCTCTCATGAAGATACCGGCGGGCGTGCACGACCGGAGAAGAGAAAGAAAAGAGATGCTATTGAGCGCGTCTGGACTGAACGGTAGCTACGGGAGAGCTTTATTCCACCCAACACTTACATGAAGTATTATAAATGTTTGACTCATTAAATATACATCTATTTAGTTAATGTTGAAATCCCAATGTGGATTATGCAAACACGACACAAAGATAACACTTAGATTGACCTTTTCTTTGTAGTAGCAGTTCCAAACACATGCTGTGCTTGTTTTTGACTGATGATTCAGTCCAAGTTTTACTGCTGCCTCAACCTTGAACAGCACTGCAGCAATGTGACTGCAAGCCTCCCCAAGACTGAATTAATAGAAATAAACAATTAATAAGTTGCATGATAAACAAAGTCATAGATAATTTTAATAATTATTATTATAATTTTCTTTAGTTGTTATTGAACACAAGTGTACTACGAATTAATCATAGCAGGGCTCAGTTGGTAGAGCGGGTCGTCCAATGACCGAAGGGTCGGCGGTTCGAATCCTGGCTCTGACTGTCCACTTGTCAAAGTGTCCTTGAGCATGACACTGAACCCTAAATTGCTCCCAGTGGCCTGCTGGTGTGTGAATGTGATGTAGTGTAAAGTGCTTTAGGCACCTTTACAGTGTGGAAAAAGCACTATATAAGTTTACTCCATTTAGCTACAGGTAGATTTACATTAAATATGAATTCTTACCCTGCTTTGCATGTGCAGTGGGCAGACACTACATAGCCTTTTGACTTGTCCAGGCAGACCCAAACCTGATGCCTGCCTTTCTTGCTGGTTATCTTCTGCGATGGCATAATGGCACATTTTAGGAAACACACAGTGGTCATGCGTGCATTGCAGTGGTACATTATCTGCCCCACATGTCCTGATACAAAGAAGTTGTAGCCGTCGAGTGACTTATATGCTTTCATTCCCTCTTTTGTATAAACTTCTGGAATGTTGATGAGGTAGTTATAGATATCCCCATACTGAACTGGTGGCCATTTCTGTACGCTGTTCATCAGCTATTTGGAATGGGCCTGGAAGCTTTTCGTTAAATACAGTTAGCTTTGCGTTGTACCTTTCCCGATCATCAGCACAAAAGTGGTCGAAACTACTCATACTTATCTGTTATTTCTGCCTTTTTGAGCTGATGTTTCTAAAATGACAACAGGAGTGGTTGCTTACCTATGTTTTGCTATTAGCGGGAGCAGTGCTTTTGCCCTCCATCGTACTGCGCATGTGCGGGATTCCCAGACATAAACAATAACAAGCAACGTGTCCATTAGAGGGGAAAAGATTTATGGTTCAATCTGAGCAAGTCGCTCTTAAACACTTATTTTCAACATGAAAATGTAAGGAGTTTCCACAAAGCAGGAATAGGAAAACTAAATCCCTGCAAACATGCATTCACCAGATAACTCACGTTTGAATGTTAATCCTTGTTTTATTCAACCTGTTAACAAAGTGAAAATAAGCCTTGAAGCGTCTTTTCCAGCCCAGTGAGGCTGGTTCATGGCTGTGACCCTTCAGCATACCGGTATGCTAATCTGATATAGTATGACAAACTGACAGAACACCGGTTCAGTGGAGGGGGTAGAGCGTTGTGATCACCCCTGTAGGGAGGCACCATCCTGCGTAGTTGAAAGACCCCTGGCTGGATACCGGTGCGGGCTCTCACAGGCGGCCCCACAGTCAAACTGCATGCCCCTCACAGAGTCGCCTGCCCCAGTCACTAACGTAAAGTTGGCAGTAGATTGGCAGATTCAGATTTTGGCTGTCAATACCGAACGAACGAAAGGACCATGAAGTACATATGCTACTTTGATGTGATCTTGGGTATGCTGCTAATATACTACAACATCATTTCAGTCCATACAACCAAATCGAAAAAATCGAAAATCGATTACTTTCAATGTCAGGACGGTTAAGTGCGGACTGCTTAGGGACCGTCTGCAAAGTGCTCAAACGCAAATGGCAGAAACAAGAAACCTCATAGAAATACTGTGTTTTGAGATTCCTAAATACATCACTGACACACAAATCTTTCTTTAGTCTTCACAGTCTTTGCTTAAACAGCCAATTACTGATATGAACAAAACCACAACAACTTAGAATAATAGTAACAATATAATAAATGCTATTTGCATATCCTTTATCCTCCAAACAACGCAATATTGTTCATTTGTAAATTAGTATTACTTCAATTTGCTGATACAGAGTTTATACCTAATAATTTCTATACAGACGTGTGGCGGCAATTTTCTTACGTTGGAATGGAGACGGACTCTCAGTTAGGATGAAGCAATCAGGAGTTTATTACGTGCACGGAGAACAAACAGTAAGACAGAGCTTTGCCCTGTCTAAACAGTAAGTTCTGACCCCACTAGGGTGTCAGTCACTTTTATAGCAGTTTGCGTTAAACTTTCATATGATTGGTTGATATGACATATGATGCTGTTGCTAAGACACCTGCTAAGTGAGGCAACCTCAGACAGGATGTATGATCTCTAAGCTACCTTGTGACCATTGAATTCTTAGAATCGAGAGTTCATGAGGAATGAGGAACTGACTGAGACCAAGCGTTCATGTCTAGGCCTATGGTTAGAAAGAGAAACTAGTCCTAAAGAGTCGTTATAAAGGTCACAGGTGCCTGATACATTTATAAACTAGCTGTTCGGGGAGATACAGACAATTCCAAGAATGTAAGATTCACAGTCAGTATTAACATTCCCTCCTTTTCTTCCATAAGGAACACCAAATATAAAAACAAACAAATAAATAAATGCATGAGAAGTATAAACAAGACTTAAACCTAAACAATATCAAACATAGCACACCTTGAACAGGTTTTCGACACATCAGTAGGAAAACAGAGTACTAATAGGTGTTTATGGTGTTGTGAGGTGAGGGGGAAGTGAAGAGGTGATGATTCTTGAAGAAGAACCAGTCTACAGCTGTCAGGAGAAGAATACAGAAGCCGAGAATGATCACTACTTTGCAGTTCCTGCTGGAGTGAGGTGCCAGGGTTTGGTACCCTCGAGGAGGGTGATGTCCCAGTGGGTGTGGGCATGGCATTGTCAGTGTATGTGGGGGATGTGGGTCTTCAACAGCTTGCCAGCTGTCAGGCAAGGATATTGTGTGTGTGGATTATGAGGGCTTCGTTATCACCGTTAGGTTTCCATCCTAATAATCATATAATGTAAGTGTGTTCATTGGGATCCTTCTAGCGTCTACAACGTAGGATGGTGGCTTGGTACGCCACTTAGCCCTCTGGAGTCTGGTCTGGCACCGGCTGGGGGTTTGGGACCTTCCTGTCAGTGCGATCCATGTGGCTCTCTCAGCGATCTTCACTGCGGTGTGGGTAGTCAGCAGGATCTGGAAAGGGCCGGTCCACAGTTTGGAATGGGCCGGTCCACAGTTTGGAACACCAGTTCTTCCTCCTGAAGTTCTTTACCATGATCCAGTCACCTGGCACAAAGGTGTGAAGTAGACCTGGGGCCTGTTCCAGAAAGCGGGTTATGTGGAAACTCCGAGTATGTTAACCCTGAGATGAGGGAAACTCAGGGCTTTCCGTTCCCGAAAGAGAGGTAAGTTAAATCCCGAGTCTGTTACCATGGTAACTTACTCAGTGAACATAACCTGCTCGCTGGCAGGTTCTCTTGAAGAAACCCCGAGTTTCGCCTAACTCCTCACACATGAAACACACCGTTAGACATGGACTGTCTGCATAAACACAATCCCGGAAGATTTAGAAACTCAGTTAATATGCGGTGATTTACGCCGGGAGAGGATTTGCAGACCTGGAAGAGGTGCACGATCATTTCCTGATATTTATCCATTTGTATTTATTAGCGGTAGGACAATATGAGCACGGCTTCTTCTTGCTCCATTTCGAACATAAAGTCTAGTTAAAGAGACACAATGAAACACATGGACAGTCTGGGACTGGTTTGTCCTTCATTATTTTGGTTCTGTTAGCGTTTATTCAGATTGGAAGCTTTGAGAGCAGAATCAGAAGTCCAACAACTTCTCTTATGGTTCAGATGATTTATTCACAGGTCACATGTAAACCAAAGCTTCTGCAGAGGGTTCAGCTCCACCACGGGGATGATTGAACTGAATCCTGATATGTGGTTTCTTTGTTACATTTATCCTCACACCAACTCCTGGAGGTTGGACTTCAACAAGCTTTGTAACTAAGATGTGTTATAAAACAGTGTGTGTGTCTTTTGTGTAGGCGTGTACCTAACTGAAAATTCAAGGAGTAACTAACAATGGGAACATTGACTGACAAAATGTTCTTTGTTTTTGAGAACTTGTTAACTAACAATGGAACCTCGACTAACAAAATGTTCTTTGTTGTTGAGTACAACAACAACAAATGTGGTCCACTGCAGGACTAGAGCCCGGTTCAGATGACCATAGGTACACAAATGCTGGTTCCAGTGACTGTGTAACCTCAGGGTGACCCCAGAGAGGGCAGATGGAATCAGTGTGGCAGTTCCCCATAAAATTGGCACTATTAGAGGAGAGGAACACCCTACAGATGAAGGACCCTGAGAATGACCATCCTACTGACCTACAGATGAAAGACCCTGAGGATGACCGTCCTACTGACCCTACAGATGAAGGACCCTGAGGATGATCATCCTACTGACCCTGCAGATGTCCAGGATGGAAGGGAATCAGATTTAATTTGCAGGAATTACTTTTCAGATTACGCCACTGCCACAATCAACACCAGTCAAATAAAGACAAAGAATTCACATTTTGTTGTTCTTTATTCCTGAACAGTAAGAATACAACAATTAGAATATATAATATTGTTCAAACAATTAACACCTATCACCTGTGTCAATGCCCCCCCTCCACTGGTGTTCCACGAGTTGAATTCCTTGGTAGGTCTATCTAATCTGCCCATCCAAATACAACATGTCTTTGTCCATTTTTTGCGTCTTTTTTGGTAAATGCTTCCTATGCAGCTCTTTAACTGATAACTGGGAATACGTATAACATGTAACGTATAATATTTAAAATCCACAGTTGTACATGAAGACTCAACCTAACATTTATCGTAAATCTCCCTTTGACCTGCTGTGCTGTTGAAGTTGATGGATCCTTCTCCTGCTGTTGTCCATCTGTGCTCTGTTAAAAAGGATAAGAATGCATAAGCTATTTATCCAATCATTTATTCTCATCACTTGTCACACTCTCACATCAAAATCAAAATTCCATAAAAGAATACAATGTTGAATGCATATAGATTTACACTTAGCTATACATAAAAATAAATAAATAAATAAACTTGTCTGACCTCTGTCAGCCTCTGGATCCATCTGAGGCAGCGGACAGTGTCTCCTCACAATCCTCCTCCTCCTCCTCCTCCTCCTCCTCCTCCTGTGATGACAGAGAACAGTCTGCTTCAGTATATTTTAAACTACCGTACCGTACCGTCTTCTCCCGCTTATCCGGGTCCGGGTTGAGGGGACAGCAGCCTCAGCAGAGGGGCCCAAACAGCCCTCTCCCCAGCCACTTCCACCAGCTCTTCTGGGGGAATCCCGAGGTGTTCCCAGGCCAGCCGGGAGATATAATCCCTCCAGCGTGTCCTGGGTCGGCCCTGAGGTCTCCTCCCAGACGGACATGCCCAAAACACCTCCCGAGGGAGGCGTCCGGGAGGCATCCTAGCTAGATGCCCGAACCACCTCAGGAGGTGTAGCCATACACTACCCATCAAGTCAAAAAGTGACAGATCTAGGTCAAAGGTCATCCAATCAGCAGTGAGTACATCACAGGAAGTCCTGCCCTCCCCATTTGGCCTGTACACTATCCATCATGTCATAATGTGACAGGTCTAGGTCAGAGGTCATCCAATCAGCTGCGAGTACGTCACAGGAAGTCAGGCCGGCCCCCCCATTAGGCCTGTGGATCAACAAAAACAAGACAGGTTTTGAATTATGGCGGGGGAGATTGTCTTTTGAACTTTGGATGTGGGGAGATGTTTAAGTGAAGAACTTGTAATTGTATGGCATGGGAACTGAGACAGGTGTGGATTCACGCAGGGTTTTGTACTCTGAGAAAATCTTTGCCTGAAGAAGAAGATGCAATGAAAGGCCATTTGGTTTTCTAAACAAATGAATGAAACGGATGCAGAGTTTCACGTGACCCGTTTTCCCTCCTCCCCCTGTGTGGAGAGTGACGCTATATAACGATCTAGCTTTGTGGAAGTCTGAAGTCAGAGTGAAGAGGCCTTGTGAATTCCTGAGAAACTGAAGAGTAAGTATACTTACTTACTTATCCGTTAAAGAAAATTCAAGTAAAATAAGGTTTAAGCCAATGTTTTATTTTCTTTCTTTCTATTCTGTTCTCAGAATGCAATCTTTACATGGCGTTTGTGTGAATGATGAAGATGGAGCGATGAAGCGTGAGCGGTGGTCGTCGCCAATGATTTCTCACACTCCTGTAACGGTTTACCAAGATGCCCTCGAGGTACCTGGAGCTCCTAGAAGATTCACTTATTATCTCTGCCGTACCCAAATGCCGCCTTCAGGAACTCTGCATGAGGAATGGTCTCTGGGATCAGGGATGCTTGGATTGTGGGGTTATGTGTTCAAGTACGAGGTGGGAGAACTCTGCTTGTATCAGCTACATGAAGGAGAAAGTCTAAGTCCTTCAACCCCGATGATTGTGTTGAGCAGTGAGGATTGGGCGGTCCTGAAGATGATGTTCAAAATGGTCCTTTCTAAAAATCCTACAGATGAAAATAAAGAGAATGTGGTGCCTGAGACACCTGCATGTTCTGAAGACGAAGAGGAAGCTATGACTGTGAAGCCTGAGGAGGAGGAGGAGCCTGTGACTGTGAAGCCTGAGGAGGAGGAACAAGCTGTGAAACAAGAGGAAGAGGAGGAGCCTGTGACTGTGAAACCAGAGAAGGAGGAGGAGGAGGAGGAGGAGGAGGAGGAGGAGGAGTGTGCAAGCCCTGTCAGAAAACAGGCAAGGAGAGTGATTTATTTTGACGACGCCAAGTTGGCTGAGGGAAAAGTCATTTTAAGAGCGTTTTGGCAGTCCCAATCCACAGCCTCTGGCAGATGGATGACTTGTGCCACAGTCCGATCAATGAATGCTGAACGGAAGAGACTGGCCGATCTTTTTGTTTTGGAGAGACTGGATCCTGACTGTGGATTATTCCGCACCGTGTTGGCCATACCTGCATACCTAATGGTATGTTAGGATGATGAAGGTTAAGGACCAAATTTCGGGCCTTTTCCAGAGCTGCCGCAGTTGGAGAGACGTGACGATGGTGAAAAAAGCTTTAATATTTTAAAATTTTCCATACCACGCCCTCACTTTGCTAACCACGCCCCTCCTATATGAAGGAGGGGCATTTTATTTTAGTATAAAGAGCGTACTGAATGTCGTACAGTTTTTTTTGAGATGATAAACACAAGATGCAAGAACTACCTTCACCCTCACAGGCTGTTTCCTCTGCGAATCCTCCTGCACTTGAAACTGGCTTGATGGGTTTTTCCTCTCCAAATCCTCCTGCGTTTGAAATTGGCTCTGTGCCCGTGATGCCTGAGGAGGAAGCTGTGGATCTGAAGGAGGAGGAGGAGGAAGCTAAAAATGAAGATGGTGTTGACGGCTGGATGGGTGACTGGGTCCTCAATGCCATCAAATCTGCTGTTTATCATCTGCTCAACCTGACCATCAATGACTACCGCGCTGCTCACGGCTACGGATGTAAGATCAACCATCCCAGCCAGAGACAGCACAAATGTTTGGAGGTGTTGGAGGATGACTTTTTTCAAGAACACTATGATCGTCGGTTGAAAAGACTCGTGGTGCCGAAGCGTCGTCATGACTGATCAAAGAGTCAGTGTTGTGGCTGAGACTCTCCTGCATGAGCTGAGATCGGTAAAGAAAGTCTACATTGCTCTTTCTGACGCGTATGAACAACTCACGGGTGACAATGTGTGGTGGCAATTTTCTTATGTTGGAATGGAGATGGACTCTCAGTTAGGATGAAGCAGTCAGGAATTTATTACGTG
>JAPQRQ010063888.1:0-17072 GCA_037367365.1 Apogon talboti | reverse complement strand
GATAGATAGATAGATAGATAGATAGATAGATAGATAGATAGATAGATAGATAGATAGATAGATAGATAGAGATATATATGAAAAAGCCTGACTCCTAGAGCCTACAGTCAAGATGATGTCGATGTGTAGCAACTGCTGCGTTGTCAAGGGAACCATTAGCGAGACTGCGAGGGTGGTATCTGCTCTATGCTGGCCTCCATACTCACATGCTGGACCTCTTCCATGGACATTGGTGATTGCTGACAGAAATTTCCTCAACAGAAGTCTAGGTCTCCAAAACTACAAACACAATTTCAGCTGACACTGATTAAAGTCAAAACAACAGTAATATAAGACTTACTTTCATAGACTGTAGCTGTGTATTGCATACATCCTAGAGACAGCAGTTCAGATCCATATTTGTTAAAACATCAATATATTATATTCAGTCAGTATCACCAAATAAGTAGGAACAAAGTAGGCATCAATAAAGCATCAAGGCCTAGAGCCCCTTCCTTAGGCAGGCTCCTCAAAGCTACCATATGGTGAAGGGAAAAACTATGTACTGTTTGTAGTGGTATGCATTATCTAGGTCACACTGCAGTGATAAATCAGTGAGGAGACATTAACATTCTAGTATTATCTTGACAGTGAGTCTTGGTAATTTCAACTTATTCTTTTTAATGTTAGCTAATTGTTTTATATTTTTTTAAATACAAGTACTCTTTGCTGGTAAATTATATCAAAAACAGTATTGATTTCCCAATGTTAGCGTTCCTCCCTAGTGTTCCTCAGTGTTAGATGAATATCTAATGGCTAGCACCTCACAAAGTCATCACAGGGGCACTTACATACTGTTTGTGTTGTGTACAGATTACATATGTGTATGACGTGTTCCCTTGTAAGATACTTTCAAGAGTCTGAGGTTAAAGAAACTTGAGGCCGTGCAAGCAAAACGGCATTAGAGAATGAATAGGTGTGTGTTCATGTCCATGTGCATATGCACTGTATAAATACTGCTACACAGTAATACACTTACCAATTTAGTTGGGAACGTAAATTGCCAGTCAAGTGAAAAGAAAATTAAGACAAGACAATAATAATAGTAAATAAAAAAATAACCTACAGAAGTAAAGCTGCTTTATGGGGCAGAACAGTAGATGAAAGGAAATCACCTTTCAAAGATGACACAAATTAAAAACTCTTTATTGGGGTTTTTCCACATTCTTCCTACTTCAACTGCACCTATTGACTTAAATATCAAAGAGGGACTTTCATATTGAATCCTAACACACATGAATTTCTAAACATTCTAGTAAGTAACTTTGAATGTAGTCAAACATTTTGTTCCTATAAAGTATCAACAATCTTTTTTTTTCTTTTTTTTAAGTGTGTGTGTTTTTTTAAATGTAACCAAAATAAAAATATTTATTCGTTCATTCATTCAAAACTGGTACAGCTGTCAGGTAACTACTGAGCTTTTATATGTGCCCCGCTGGATAGGTCTCATTCAATAATGTAGTCAATAGGCCAAGGAAACTCTCAAGGCGGAATTTAACACCAGAATTTGCTACAAACCCCTTCTTTTTTAACATCATCTTCTTGTAAGTGCCACCCTCAGTTCTCAGTGAAGAGTGTTAACTGATGGAGCAGAGTGAGAGATTGAAACAAACAGCATGCAAAATTGTTCTCTTCTAGATGAACAGACTGGTACTGAGAGAAAAAGACAGAGGAACAGTTGTTGAATAAAAAGACAGGTAATAGACATGTCTATTGACACAGCCACCAGCCAACTGGCTGGCTGCCTCTACTATTCGCAGCCAGACCAAAATTCAATATGTAGTTTGGCTTTTTTTTTTTCTTTTAAACTGAGACGGACCAGAGGATAACATGGAGAAAAGCAAACAAAAAGGCAAACAAAGACACAGCAGAGACAATGAAAGCCTCGTCTCCTTTGTGTTCTGCCACAGCCACTTACAGAAACATATTCATTGTCTTCTGGCTTCAGGTTCAATAAATAACAAATGTGTTTGACTAGGAATGTATGTGAACTCAAACAATGTCCCATTATATTTACCTTTAAGTCGTTCACTTATTTAATCAAGCTTCAGTGTTGGTTGATGATAACAGACTGTCTTCATATTCATTAAAGCATGTACATAACAAAAAAAAAAAAAGAGTATTAAAACTATATGTATACAGTGAGGTTTGTAGTGTAAGATAGTGCAGTTGCATGGGAGCATTATAGTATTACTGTCAGTGATGTCGAAGACTACTGCAGTGCCCTTCATGTAGAGGAAAAGTCCATAAGGATTCAGCTGGTCCCCAAGCACAGTGTGTGCCTGTGTCTTTGCACTATTTGCAGGATATGCTTATCAGAGTGGATGGTGAAGTTGCAATTCAAGTACACACACACACACACACACACACACACACACACACACACGTACACACGTACACACAAAGCACAAGGTCGCCCTTGTAAATGAGTTGGGGCGATAAAGTGGTGAGCAGGTTTCTCACTTCCTCTCATCTCTCCATCTCTATTCATCTATCTCTTGGTCACTGATAGTGTGAATGCCTTTATGTGGGTCGCTCTGCTCACCTTCAGGACATAATTCAAGATTTTCAAGGAACAAAGCTGCTCAACTGTGACACTGATACACACAAACAGCCTGAGTATTACTTTAACAGCGATAAACCTAAAAGCTGAACTCTGGGGCACCCATTACTCTCCAGTAATGTGAACAAAGTGCTAATGTGAGACTTAAAATATTAAAACTCAGCAGACATTACTGTTAATGCTCTCAAGGTGTGTTTCAAGGTCAAAGTTTAATCTACAATTTTAATTAAAACAGGCTTGGTTTGCCAGTTATAGTTGCTGTTGCTGCCCTCTTTCACCAGTCAGCATAAAGGAATAGAGCTCAGGGATCCTTAGTGTGATGTATGGCCGAGATAAGGACAGAAAACAGATAAAAGTCTCACAAAGCAAAGGTGAGGAACAGTTACATTTCCAGTGTTCATATCTGCTAAACTTGCAGTAAAAGTAGTAAATTATTAGCTATTTATCTTCTATGTTTTTCACCCATTTCATTCTGTGGGAAAAGAGATAAAAGGTAAAACAGACTTTTCTGGTGCCATTGTTAGTGTAAAAGGATTATTTAAAAGAGCAGCACTTAAGAAATGAAATGAAAAATCGTTCTACTACAGTATTGTAAATTGACTTTTTTTCTCTTTTTTGTTTTCTTTACTGAGTTTCACTTGATGTTGTGGAAAATAAAAAAAACATTCTGGTAAAAGTTGTGTCCTTTTCAAAACATCAAATTGCTTCATTTAGTACATTCAATGAAAGACATGTATTCTGTCATCTGTAGTAATGTGTGTGTATATATACATAATATACATACACATACACACATTTAAGTAATACATGGATATAAGTGCGATGCCTAGTACGGATAGAGTCACAAGTGGCCGTGCTGTTCATCTTGTGCCACAGTTGTGAATAGATGCAGACAGATCCTGTCTGTGGTTATACAGCAGCAGTAATCTGGATGAGGGCTGCTGTCTCTAAGTGTGGTTTGCTTAAATACCATATGTGGTGGGAAAAAGGACCCCAGGGGCAGTTCACTGTTCCCACTGTCTATCTGTGTTGCTGACCAGGAAACCACACCATGTATTATTCATAATATATACTCATTCCCTTGCTCGCTCACACATATATTTTGCATTTGTTCACCGAAGAATGAGGAAGACGAACAGATGAAAAACACACAAAGACAAATGTGTGACAGCACAACATGACAATACAAGCAACAGAAGGAAAGGCAGAGTGAAAGAGAGAACAAAGAGGAGGAACAGACATGTTCAAAGATTGTGAGATGCGGTACTTGTGCAATCGGCTTCATGTCAAAATAATTCAAGCACAATCGGAAATCAATGAGAGAGCATGAAAGCAGTGGAGAAAGCTGATACTGTCCTACGGTCCTGAAAGGCAAAATAAGACATATAAAAGAGGCTCAAATGCATGACGGATGCATTCTGTGTACCCATATGTGTGTGAAGAAAGCTAAATAAATTTATCAGAGTTGCATTGACCACAGATGTGCACAGACAGAAGAAATGAAAGGCAATGTGATAACAATTTCCAATTATTCTTTTGCCACAGTGTGCCTATGGTTGTGGTGTCACTGGTACAGTAAGAACTGCCACAAAAATACAGAATAGAAAGCAGAATCCTCTTGACATTGAAAAGGTGTGGAGTTTATTAGCATTCAATTAAAATGCTCACCAAGAACAGTTATTAAAGCAAACTCAATAAGATCTGGAGAGGCAGGCATTAGAGTGGCATCGCATATTCCCCACTGGTACGGTGAGTCATCAATGCTCCAGAACTCAAGCTCCTGCAGATCTGACCGCAACACACCAGCCCTCACCTGCTGCAGCCACCGTCACGATGTGGGGTCAGAGGGTGTCGGGACCCCTTCGGAGGCAAGTTTTAGGGGGCCTCAAGCAGGGGAGCAGTGTGCACATGGAATGGCAATGAAAACTGACACTCAACACAGACACAGACACAGAGGTAAGTCAGTGTGTGTGTGTGTGTGTGTAATTATACATTTGGTAGGTTTTTTTGTTTGTTTCATATTTTACAAACTTCCAATAATTTGATCTTTTTTTACCTTTGCTTTTGTCATCTTGTCGGGTGAAAAGAAAAATTAAGTGTTTCTGTTCTGCTTGTTAAAGAGCACAAAATGCTGTAAAAATATCCATTCAACCATGTCGGCTTATTCATGCAGTGTTCAAAAACAGTCAGTTGCCTATTTGAATGGAAACAAAGTTTTTGACTGTGTGATAAATACAATGAAAGCTAGAGACTGTACAGTTATCTTTGGTAAAATAAGCTGCTGTATTTGATGGATCCAAAACGAACTTAAGAGTGAACAGGTTTTACTAGCTTTATGTGTGTTAAGATCAAATATATAAAACAGGAAATGGATATACGGAAAAAGAACATGCGTGCATGCATGAGTACGCTTTTCTTTATGTCAACAACTGAGAAGAGCTATGAGCATTTTTCTGTGTAAAGTAAAAAGAAAAGTGTGAGTAGGCAGTGAGAGCGGCACAGTAAATGAGAGACCACCCAGACTGAACGGGGTCAACAGGCCTGACAGTATACGTAGGTGGAGCAGTACACCACATATTACTGTCCACTTAGCCTGCTCTTGTTCTTGTTAAATCAAATACTCCATCCCTGCCTCATCATCTTTTCTACTCTGTGGAAAATATACAGGGAAAACTTAACTGTACTTGGCAAATGCTAATGTATATGACTCAGAACCTGATCATTCTTTTAAGTGTAATGGGGGTCAAATTATTTCAATTTCCACCTCCTAATTTTGGAACAACCCTCATTAAAGCTACAATATTGTAATGAAGCATTGAGAATAGTTTAACCGTTGTTTTACTGGTTTTTCTTAACACAATACCAATAATTACATCTCATCTCAGGCTGAGTCATCCTTGATAAATACCTCACTGCAGTAAAATTCTTCTCCTTGTTAGCCTGAGTGTTTGAAGTTGCCACCCAAAAGAATAAAGATAAATCAACACAGAGCCTCGGAGACTGAGATAGTGAATGGGTGTTTTTGTCAATGGAAGGTGGGAGGTGAGAATTTTTTTTTATGGGCATCAAAAAAAAAAAAAAAAAGGAAATGTCTGGGGAGTGGTGTTTACCACTGTGTTTCCTTTCTGCATCAGAATTATATGCCGCTGTTTCGGTTCCACACTGGGAACCGGAGCAGTGTCTGTCAGAGATTAACGCTACACACAGAGAGCAAGAGCGAAAGGGACACAGACATAAAGAAAAAGTGACAGAGCAAAAAAAAAAAAAAGAAAGGAAGGAAAGGAAGACAGAGCAGATAAACACACAGATTTGTTTTGAATAAAAGAGTTCTAAAAGTAAAAGAAATGTTTAATAACCAATCACGACGGGCACAGAGAGAAAGGGAGTGATTTGGCAGGGGTGGGACGGAGACGGGGTGAAACCAGAGCCTCTCCCCTCGCTGCACGCCACATTAATTATGTGCGCCTGCATCAGAAGAAATTAAGACGAGGCTGTGTGGCAGTTTGGAGGACGAAAGAAAGTGAGAAGCAGAAGGAAAGGAAGACATGGCAGGCAAGGAAGGAGGGTTCTAAGAGTAAATTTCAGTCAGAGACTTAAGACTGGACACAGAGAGACGAGGGAAGCTGGAGTGAGAGACAAATGAGTAGGGGTTTAAAAAAAAAAAAAACAGACATAAAGAAAGGCAGACTAATACAGGGGTGCTGAAGAAAAGTGTGCTCATGCCTGCACCCAAACTCAATTTAAAAGAACTCAAGAGAAACTAATTATAGGGTAAAATTGCAAGAAAGAGTATGTCATCAGATCAACAAGCCTCAGAATGGTTGTCGAGCAGCCGAAGCAAGAAAATATTTGATGAATGCAAATAAATACGCTGCCAAAACCCAAATCAAATGTTATTCACGTGAGACCATCTTCAGAACATCTTGAAAAGCTCCCGCAATCAGGAGCTATTCACAAATGAATGAAACGCATCCAAGAGGGAGAGACATGCAAACCCGGTGTGGGGATAGAAAAAATAAAAAAAATCTCTCAGAATGGGCCAAACATTTCTTTGCGCGTCATTTGGTTAATTTTTAGGCTAGATGCACCAAAAATCGAATCACTTCGAGATAATCACGCAGTCACTTCACCTACCTATTTTCATAATCATTCGACGTGTGAGCTCGTAATTTATGCAGGTCACACACAGACAGATGAGAGAAAACAATACCTTGCATCAAACCCTGGAATCCCATGCTAATCAAATCAAATGATCCATATTCATGTTCAAGTGCCACACACCTTCATAACCTGCACTCCGTATGCTTGGCAATATAACACGTACACAGTAACTCTGAATATATTGATCCAAAGCGCAGACCAGATTCTCCTCTCCTTCCTACACCTTTTTAATTTTCCTACATCTAACTCCTCCTTCAGTTTTTCTGTCAACTTTTGACTTTCTCCAAAGACCACTATGTAATACAGCATACACTGTAGGTCTAACCTTATATATGCATATTCAAGGGCTTTAACTTTGTCTCTTTCATCTTTTCACTTTTTTGGGTAGATAAGTGATAACTCTTAGCTGTGAATGTTTTACTTTGCAGTTGCACTCAGTTCATGAATGTGTCTCTTGTAGTGTGTGTACGTTTCTTATAACCCTATAACAGCAGGTCGGTGCAGGAAGCCAAACAGCCCCCGCACTGGGCTCCGGACTCATTATATGGCTTTTGCCTGCTTGCAAACTCCCACCTACCTGTGAAAAAGTTGCTGACACCACCAGTGACTGGAAAAAATGTATGAGTGTGTGTGTGCAAAGAAGTGTATACAGAAGATGTTATACACGTTATAATGAATTACTTTATTTAATGTATTTATGTACAAGAAACACTACAGGAGGATGGAAAAACATCTGCAGCATCCGTCTAAATGTGAATAATTATGCAGTAGTGTGTACATGTACATGCATCATTAACAAAAATAAAAATGCATATCATCATGTACCTGCTACTGCGCTTCTGAACCCAGTCATAGAGGGTGGTTTATTTCCCTGTCAATTAACACCACCCCCCCTCGGTCTTTCCATCAATTATTTCACAGCCAGGCCTTTTTGACCCAAAATATCTCTCTCACACAAACACACACACACACACACTCTCATAACGTTAGTCCAACACAAGGCTACATTTCCATGACAATTAAACACCGGAGGACAGTAGAGTCAGCCATCCTTCGCAAAAAAGGCCTTTAAAATGGAGATAGGAATGGAGAGGGGGAGTCAAAGAGCGCAAGAGAGAGAGGGACTATGTGGCCTGGATAAGTGGTGGCAGGATTATAGCTAGTTCCATCATGGCTTTGGTCCGTTCACTGCCTCCCATAAAAACCTATTAGCATGTGAATGAACAGGCACACAGTGGATGGAGTTTTCTAAAACCCAGGAGCACTGATCCGCTATCAGCAAAGCTAGGCTGGTGTGAGAATGTGTAGTATGTTGTGGTCTACCCTACCTGTGTCCACCTGACCAGTGTTAAAGGCAGAAGTACTGTAATGCACCAAATTGCACAGATGCACAGGTAATATAGAAAAACTATATTTCTCTGCTTCTCTTTGTTTGTTTCTAGTGTAAGCAATGTTATTTGTTCTAACACTTCCTGACAAAGAAGATTTGCATGTACTGTAAAGCAGATTACACATAGACTGTGTAGGTGTGAAAATAAACTGTGGGTTTGTAAATGCTAAAATATCAGAAGAGTTGCTAATGTGGAAATGGACACTGAAACTAAATGAAATAATAAAAGCTGAGCCAGAATGTCTCCTGCTATACTGCTTACCTCTCTTTGCAGCACCAGCTCTTTGGTGAACAGCATGGCCTCGTCACTGAAGGGCTCTGCCACCTGCATCCCCCCAGGCGTATTCCTGGAACTGCGTGGACATTCAATACCTAGCCAGGGACAGCACAATTGCAGGAGTTAAAGGTCGGCACACTAGCTTATCAAAAGAACAGCAAGAGGTCTAAAATGTTTTTAATAATATTTGGCTTGATAAATAGAAAGGTATCAGGAGATAAAGATGGAAAAATGGCAGAAATACTTCTGAAGCTGATATGAAAAATAATAAACACACCAATGGAGTTGTATGTTCAATTTTCCTGACCTGTGGTGGTCTAAATAACCAATGTACATCAAGAACCCTTTTCATCCCTCTTAACAGCTGGAGGTCAAACAGCTCAGCAACAGTGTTTCAAAAAGGTACATCAGTGGCTCTCTACAGATTAGCCAGCACGGGTAGCTGCAGCGCTAAATGGATAATTGGTCATCAAAAGGTCAATACTGAGAACATGAAGCATTTCTATAGAACTCATTTCAAATGATTTGTGACAATAGCGTTGCTGAATATGGACAATGAGTCTCTCTTGGTGAGTTTTATAAAGAAGAGATATTTGCAAGAAAAGGACATGCAAAAAGTTAGGCAAGGTAAGGCAACTTAGAGGAACTGTGTCCTGTTCTTACAATTACAGAAAGTTTATGTTCATTAAGTCATCGCAGAGACACACTAAAGCTTGTACCGACTACTGCAGAAGAATACCAGTTTCAACACAGATACAATGCATTTGTTTTTTCTCCCTTTTATGTTTTTCTGCAGTGGAGACAAAAGAAGAGCTGCATGATTTGAATGTTGAATTTAATAAACCTTTAATAAAAATATATACTGTATTTGTATTGTATTTGCAGTGTAAGCTTATGGGGGGGGGGGGATTATCACTATGCAGATCTTTCCTCGGATCTCTCTGCTTTTGGAGTCATTTTAACTTTAATGGGCTTCACAGACATTCGAGATTTGTGTATATTGCCTTAGGAAGGCCTAACAATGGATGTGTGTATATACATAAAAGTCCACTGACATGGTAAAATGATCTTGTCACACACGTTTCACTTCTGCGTGCTTTCATTATGTGGTTTGCATTGGACAGGTGATGTATCTACTTGTTCTGAAGTGTTGCGCTGAAGTTATATGATATCTGAAAGAATTTAAAATTTTTATATTGTAATATTGACAGCCACACCTTTTTTAAAAGATTACAAATATTACTTCAGTGAGCCATTGTCACAATTCCATATTCCTTGTAAATGTACTGTAGATTATATGTATGCAATGAGCTAAAATTGGGGTCAATAAGGTTTTTAAGTTTTTAAAAGAAAAATTTAAGTTACCGGTACACAAAAACACAAGTTCTTTTGTGAACATTGAGTGTCAAGGTTTAGAGGCTGTTTCTTTCACTGGGAGTTAAAAAAAAACTGCATTTTATTCTCAAGTTGAGTGGAATTTTACCTGTCTTGACACCTTGATTCAATGAGCACAAAAGTACTTTTGTTTTCACAGGGTCTTTGTGCAACTTGATAAATCTTTTCTACAGATATTTTCTACAAATGAAGAAGTTTTTTTCACATAGATTCATTCTACGGGTTTATAAATACTGGTTTTCACTTACAAACATGGTAATTATGTGTCAAGATCCTGACCCTGATTTAAGCAAATAATTGAAAACAACTGATCTTCTAAATGAACTACCGACTGGCTTGACTTCCTTTTCAGATTTCTGTCTTATGGAGACCACTGTTCATGCACGCACCAGTTGTTAGAACGGGACAAAAGGATGTCTGCTCTTATTTAGAATCACAGAAAAGAGCAGAACAATCCAAGAAAGTTCAAATGAGCCCAAAACAACAGTCAGCATTCAATTTATTATAAACTGTTGAGTCAACCCTCTGTAAGATCTACACCATTCATTCTCAGTGTACAGCAGTGAGCACTAAATCCATTAAACACATGTACGTTTCTGGTCTGCTGCTCTTACTGTTTCGACTATAGCTCAAATATTTGATCATCTATAATCTCGTATCTATTTATACTAGAAATAATATATCATGAAAAGAAAGAGTTTTGTCAAAAATAGTATACGACTTGAACAGACCACTAATAACTTGTTATAACAGCAAGAGTTACCTTAACAGTAAACCATTAGAGAAAATGTCTGTCTGTATTACTAGTATCTACTGTATCTTTACTCAGAAGATGTTAAAATTAAAAAAAAAAAAATTAAAAACACTCCTCTACTCTTCATGAAGAGCAGAGAGGGAGGAGGAGACACTGATGGCCAAGATCATCTGAAAGTATTTATAGAAGTGGACCAGAACAGGGCTTCCACATGGGACACAGTGGGTACAACAGGGCCAGCATGAAGAGGAGCTGAACTGAGGGATGCAGAATAAAGGCGGAAAAAAAAGACGAGATGTGAGGAAAGGCGATGGGAGGGGAAAATATTGCACACTGTTAGCAAAAACAGGAGCATAAAGTAATTGCAGGGCGGGAGATATTGGAGTTTCTGCTTGGCTTGGTCACAGCTCAGATAAAGGCTAGAAATGTGTTTCTCTAATAATCCTCAAAAAAAGGACTTGGCTGTATACTACACAAAGAAGTCAGGTTTAATTGTATCCCACAAAGAGTACAAAGTCTAAAAGGTTTTACAAATCTACGTCAGTAACCCAGCACAAGCTCTCCAGGAGGCAAAAAGACTTCCCCCTTTAACAAAATACTAAAAGGCAAAAAACAAAGGGATTATAGTTTAATCCTGGGTTGTGATAAGTCACCCACTAATGTGCTAATCCAACAGAATATAAAATATTATAGAAAACTAAATAAAAACAGCAAATCCAAGACATGCTGTAGCTTCTTATCTGTAACCAACTATGCATAGACGTGTTGTCCTCAAATGACTTAGGGCCATTGCAACTGCACTCAGAGTTCTGCAAACTGTACACAGACACACTAACTGGAGCCTCTTCGCTGCATTTAACCCAACCAGGGAGTCACTTAGTTTAGCCACTTTTAACCTGCACCATGATGCATAACTCACATCTCACACAGCGATACACATCTGGGTCAGACTACAGGATATCCATCTTATCTGATCTCAGAGACAAACAGGACATATAATCATCATTACTGACAAGCAAACACAACTATGATACATCTGTTAACCACACAAGTCAATCGACAACGCATCACACCAATATCATATTTGGCTGGGGAAGAAATGCTCAAAATGCCATGTTCTGTGGCTCAAAGAAAGAGTGGGAGGCTGTGTGGCAAAGAAGTGATATTTCAATCTGCAAGCCACGGGTCTTGTGAAATACTGCATGTTAACCTAAAACACACACATATTCCATATCCCTCTTTAGATACATATTACCCCAAACCCCAAATGCGACCTGATCTTCTTTCTGCCCAAACAGAATTGCAGTCTCCATCTTACCACAGATTACATATAAACATTATGCATCTTTGTCTATGCTAGCAGTGATTGTCAATCACATTGTAATTCATCTCACAAACCAACTCTAATTGGATTCATTTACATGCATTCATTTCTGGTGAGTGGCTTCTTTCAATTCTTTCTTTTTTTTGGAAATTAATGTGTTTTTACATGACCCAACACATAACGAGTTGGATTGAGTTGACCTCTCCTCACTACTGATCAGGCATGATAAATATTCAGCTTCATCACGCACAATTTGTTCTAGAGAGAAATTTGGCAAGATTGGAATGCTGTGCATTAGTGTTGTCTGTAATGCAAAGAAAAATACATTAACTTCTGATGCCAATGTGCATATTGATTATGATATTTTAAGTCCTATCTTTCTGGTGTATAGAGCAAAGAAGTGTAGGTGGTGTTCTTTTGTTCCATATTATCTTTGTCTTTTCGTCAGGCTGTTGACAGTTGAGACCAACTGTTGTAATTAGTATTATGGCAGAAACACAACAAGCGCAAATAAAAAAAAAAACATACATAAAAGAAGAACTGTCTGTGTATAACTGGTTAAATTAACAACTAATATAATGAGGTGCAGACTTTCAGAATCCTGTGACAGGTAAGCAAAGCTTAGTCAAATATCTGTTTTTTTGCAGACCCTAGGCACCAAAGCACATAACTGGTTCCCGTTTCATTATTTTATTTTTTTTATGCATAGAAATCTCAATACCTCATATGTCAAAAGGAAATATGAGTTGTGAGAAATATGTACACATATTTCCAGAATTTGACCAATTTGTCTAAAGGCCAATGGATCTTCTAGTGTATGGATTTAAGATTTGAGTAAATAGTAATTATATCTGCAGGCCTTAAATATATCTCCTTCCTCAAACCTCCCTGGGCCCCGGTGTCTAATAAATGTCTGAATTTCAATGAGATGCAGGAGGACACTGATGTGTGGAGGTCAGAGAAGAGGGTAATAATTATTTGCTGACTTTCTCTGACCGACTTTGTATGATGCAAAACTTTTTTTTTTTTTTTTGGCGGCACACCAACATATTTTCAGGGAACAAGTCTACATTTTTTTCTGCTCCACTTGTCCTCCATCTTCCATTTCACTCACACACACACAGAAGAGTACCGGCACACAGGTGTGTACACACACACACACACACACACACACACACACACACTACCATCCACCCAAACACAGCCATACACGCACTAAGAAATCAGACAAATGGCAAGAAGCCACACACTGTGTGATGGCTAATGCCTCTTGCTGACACTGTAAATCTTTGTGTCCGAGTGATGGGTGTTTCATCTTTTTGACAGACCGCTGCTCAACATATCTTTCTGAGCAACTTTGAAAGTTCACTTCACCTGCTGTGGCCTTCGTCTGAAAGTCTGAAAGCTATTGAAGCTAGTAAACTTTTACAGCTTTTTCACTGCACGGTTTCCCTGAGCTTCAACGGGGCTTTATACCCACATACTTCACATCAATTGTATTTTTTACCTACTCTTTGCCACATCCCCTTCTGTCTTTATCCCTCCCCTGTCCTCTTTGTCTTCACAGTTCTCACTCCACCTACTCCTCCTTTCATCATATCACTGTCACCCCCCACCACACGCCCACCCACCCATCACCACAAGCTCAATTCCCCTTCCTGCCACCCCTCCTTCCCCTTTCAAAAACAGGATGACTCTTTTACCCTTTATCAAACTTGCATACAGAAATGACACTGCACAGGCCAGCAAGTGAGAGAAGAAAAGGAAGGTGATGTGGGAGTAAAGGAAGGGGAACTTCCCTTCAACTCATGAAGCACACCTCCGGCCCCCTTTGAAGCATGGGCTTCTGTTGCTAGCCTTCATCTTTGTTTCTAAAATTCTTGTCTTTATTCATTACATAAAGCTCTGGAAGTGAAAGGAGACTATGTGCACGGAAGATATGGTGGCTTTGAGGAGCCTTGCTGGTGAAATTTAGTCTTTCCAATGAGAAGGGATCAGTATTAAATCAGGACAAACAGTATTGCTAAAAGAGGAGGAAAAAATGCTGCTGGGGGCAAGCAAGCTGGCAGTTCAGATTCAAAGATGCCTCTCCATTGCCTGCTTTTGTTATTATAATTTTCACTTGCTGTATTACATAATTTACCGCCTTGGGATCATTTGCAGCAGCACTATAAACAGTTTGTTCTTCAATGGCCTCCCACGACATTGTTAAAGAAATAAAAATTGGCCATGATGAAAATGTACTGTATGAAGAAAACATAGTTAATGAAACTGATGACTAATGCCGGCCTTGTGTTAATAGGATCATCCTTTGAATGTATTCAATAATTGTTTGAATGCAGTCAAATGCTTCCACTGCTACTACCACCAGGATGATGGGCCTGCTTTACTTTAAAATACTGAGCAACATAATCTGTCAGAGATATCGGGTAGTTTAAAGTTAAAAGGTCCAAAGGCCTTCTGTTATTTCATATACAGATAAATACAAGAGCCCTGGGGCAGCCAATTCATCGTATGTGTCATTTCAAACACTGAGCATGGTGCAGATAGGTGAATAAAACATGGACAGATAACATTGACAGGGAAGAGGAAAAGTGAAGGGAGACAGAGTCCTTGGAGATTAGAGGTACAGAGATAATAAGGAGATGATAGTGGCCGAGGGCTTTATTCTGTATGTCTAAAGGTTTAACAGCAGTTATCACAAAAAGATAACTGTGCACATAGCAAAATACATGCACAAAAAAACAGAGATCATGTCCTCCACACATAAAAGTTTATGCTTTAACACCTATCTCTAAAAAAGCTGATGACAATAAGATGGGAGTGCGCATACGCAAAGGCGCTCTTCAATTACCGCAGACGACTGTTATTGCACGAGCAGTTAAAAATACACAAAAGAGAGGAAGAAATCATTTGTATCAATCAGGGCAAATCCAGTATAATGTGTGCATTAAAGACAATACACATCGACTCATTTTCAGCAGATGAATCTTTTCTTCAGGGGACAACCACAATCAAATCTGCTCAGGGGCTATCAGCTCTAATGCGCTTCTTACAATTTGCTAATAAGCTGTGATTGAATAAATTCACTCAAAACAAGATTGAATATGCACATTTTATCTTGCATAAGTTAAACATCTGTTCAAACACAATGGAATATTGTTGTGTGTGTTTCTACCCAATACTCTTGTTAAATGATATGTAAAATGCAAACAGGTGCTGACAAAAAAAAGCTTACGGTCCTATGCGCATTACTTCTTGATAAGGGTCATTCTAAAACATGTTAATACATGCCAGCATCACATAGAAATTCTAATTACTGTGGAGAAAAGTGCATATTTGGGGCAATCAGAGATAAAGTACAAATTCTCCATAGATAACCCTGACACGTGTAATTAGACTGAATCTGTTGGAAATTGTTCGAAAATATATGCTATATATCCTCCTCCAAATGGAGAGGTAGTATATGGTAGGCATATGTCCGACCGAAATGGATTTTTATTGGAACAGTAACAGAGTATCACGCGTTAGTCACAATTCCCATAATCTAGGTGGATGTGCAAATCATTGTTGGCTGCCAAAGATATAGTCTTAGTGTTTTTATGACTAGCACAAACTGTCAAAGTGGTCGAGGAGCTAAAATAAATGACTGGACCTGCTATCACACAGTCCCTGTATTTCATCCCATCTGCAGCATGCCCTAAACTTAATGCACTAAAAACTGGCACAGAAGGCTCTTTATCTGCCCTGTGTGTCGCCATACTGCCGGACAGATAAAACACAAGCAAAACACACGTTCAGGTAAAATGGATAGCTGTGGGTTGCTGAACGCTAAAAGGTAACAACTTTACATTCTTTGCACTACACCTCACCACAGGGTAAAGATAGAAGGTTTTATCACAGATAATTATTAAACCCATCTTATAAGACTTTGAGGCAGAGGTGGATAGCACAATGTCAGGACAAAGTATAAGGTACCCTGTTTCACCTATTATAAAAATCCAAAATTTAACAGGGTTTGAAGTTCAACAGAGCATGACGATTCACTAGAACCATCATCTACGTACACAATGGCCAGTTTCAAGTGAATATGACCATTAGAACTATACAGAAACTGGCAGAGCAGGAGTCCATTTCAGACCAGACAGGGATGCAGAGGGGGGGAAGTAGGGTCAAGGGAGACATATGCTTCATGCCAACCCCAGTGTTTTCAAAGTGTTTGGGGTGTGGTTAGTGCACACGCACCCTGCCCTGTCAGGGAAAGGTGGTGAGAGGTGGACAGGAGCTTAAACTCTGCTCAGTCAGCTGGCAGGAGACACAATGTGGCATCTACTCGACGTATGTGCTGCAAATCAACACACTTTGAAAGCATCCCCTCACATCACAACAACAAACACCTGACAGGAAACAGGAGTGAGTTGGTTAAATCATACAGAGTGAAATGACCTTAGTATCAGGAAAAGAAAGGGTTTTACCCACCGGCAAGGAGGAATGTGATGAGACAGGTTTCTTTGGGCATGTATAGCTTGAGGCGGGAGCCACTGAAGACGTATTCCACCACTGCTTCTGACCGGCCAGCTCGCTGCAGGAAGGGCAGGAACTGCTTGGCTTTCTGTGTCTCCTAATGGACAAGGAGAAAGAAATAGACAATTTTACATTTACTTTATAAGCCCCTTTAAGAGTTTCTTTGAGGACAACTCACTGTCATTTTGAGCAGCTGAGAATCAAACGTAAAGTAAGTACAGGGTTGGGCACAGATGCCCCTTCTGGTAGGTGACCCATGACTATATTTAAAAAATATATTGTGTATGTATTTAGTATATTCGTGTTGAATTATTTCATTTAAATGCCATCAACACTATATATAACTGTCACAAAGAAGTGTGAGAAAAATGGCCCTGGACATAGCATCTACCAAAAAAATAGTAAACAAAATAGACCTGGAAGACTAGTTTTACTTTTTCCAGACTTCTTCATATCTTGGTCAAGTCTGCGTTGATTCTCACTGACACATCTGAAATCTTGTGCAATCAAAAATAATTCTTTTCCTTCTTGCCCTCATCTCTCTGTCTGCAGGGGTGAGTCACAGGCTTACTGGTGTACCCAGGCAAAAACAAGCAGAAGTAAATCATGTGTATTCAAGCAGCGTTGATGATGCAGTGGCATTGG
>JAPQRQ010063836.1:0-17078 GCA_037367365.1 Apogon talboti | reverse complement strand
CCCATGGAGTTGGATCAGTGACAGTGGATGGACACACTGGGTTTATGTTCAGTTAATGACAGATTGGACTGAAAAAAAACACTTTTTCTCAAGTTCTCTCTGTTTCTGGTATGATAAATCTCAAATGTAATCTCAGCATGATGATTAAAGTGCATGATCAGTCAAATAAATATAGAAAAATACCTGATTTTCACTGAAAAAATACAAAATGGAGAGGATAATATTTTGATATTTTTAAAGATTAAATAGAGAGAAAAAATTAATTGGGAACTACCACAGAAGTAGCACTGTGTTTGTATGGGTTAATAGTAATGTGAGGTCAATGCGGTGCCGTCCACACTCACAGATCTCTGAAATTATTGGATGGCTTGTTTCAGTCTTCATGATGCCATGAAAAGCAGAGGTTGGTCCATATGTTAACTGAATGTAAGATTTCCTAAAATAGTGTCTAGAGTGTTTATTTGCCTCAACTGATGAAAGTACCAGGACTTTATTCAAAGGAGGCAGGTCTTCAGTTCTAATTTCTTCTTTAAATAAGTAGAAATGAATGCTAGATTTTTATCAAAGAAGACTTTCATCTGTTTATACACAGTTTACACAGCATTTATTGTGCAAATTGTGTCACACTTGTTTCTATAAATGACAGTTTAGCTGAAATAGAGACACACATCTGGGACTGAAAGCAGGAAGAAAGATTTCTGATTAGTGATCTCGAAAAAATGAGATTGAAAACCAAAGTTACAATATTGTGATAAACAACATAACTGAATGAAACACAGCTTTTTGAAATCTTGATATCAAAATTGAATATAAAAAAAATACTCCAACACCTAAAAGTTTAAAAGTTCTTGTGAATTGGCAACAAAAAACCTGTCTGTGGCCCACACACTGATGAAGCACTGTTTTGACAGGGTTATAAAGAGTAGCTGTTTCAGCCCAGGGGATAAGGCATTCACAGTGGGGTACCGGTTGTGTCGCTGTCCGGTGCTGAAATCACTGATAAGGCACAGGTTACAGAGGAGCTGTCCGATGCTGAACCCACTGACAATATCCAGGCTGGTGTGGGTCAGTCTGTTGTTAACCCTTTAATCGCCAAAGTCGCAATAATGCAACAAGCAACATAACTGAATGAAAGAGACAGCTTTTTGAAATCTTGATATCAAAATTGAATATTAAAAAAACCTCAGCTGCCTAAAGGGTTAATATGCACATAAACAACTGACTTACAATGTCAAATCACTATTGTTGTCCTATTTAGACAATGACTTCACAAACAAAGCATCATTATGTGTTTTATTCTGCCAACAAAAGTGGTTCTGTGACCCATTTTGGGTCCTGACTCCAACTTCGGGGAAAGCCAGCTTTATGGTTCTGGGAGCGAACCACTGCATGGTCAAGCAACAGCACAATCAGCATCTTGATGATTTCTTAGGAGATGAAGCTGTTGCGCGTCGTTCATTTTATTTAATCAAAGTAGAACAATTGTAATATTTATCTACCAGCCACACAGTCTGAATGCATTTGTATTTTCTGCTGATTTTTATTTAAAAAAAACACAGTGAAGCAAAGATGAATGTAGCATACATCTTCAAGATACTAATATATAAATCCAATTTCATTAAGCATTGAGTAGCAATACAGTACAGTGAGATGTATGTTTTGAAGGTGGAACACATTTGTTGACCTTTGCGAGGCATTCAAATTTATTAAGAATGTCTGGGAACCTCAAAGAAAAACCCTCTTCTTTTTTACGTCTTTGATTTACTCTCTCAGAGATGCCACGCAGCTCACCTTCTCCCCCTCTCATACTTCATCGGCGCTTTGAAATTCATCTGCTCTTATTAAAGGGACGGATGTTCTACGAGTGCATTCTCATCTTAAAAAAGCAAAGAGTGAAAGAAGGTGGATTTTACTCAGTGGTGATGGAAGATTCATCCTTATTTGTGTCTAATCTGGAATGTAGGCTCTTATTTACATAAAATGGTGATGGTTGACATATTCATTCAATGATGTGGTGATTGATTTCCAATGGAGAGAATAAAAAGGTGCTGGCGTCCTCTGTTCCACTTATGACTGCCTCGAGTAGCAGTATGTAAACTTGTGTACACTGTTTGCTTTCCATATCACTCACAAATATGCTCATATGATGTTCACCTCAGCCCAAACAACTCTAGTATTACATTACACAACTATTGATTTTCAACTCCAGACTTTTGATTACAGAGCTCGGATTATGTCTTTGCAGAGAAACAGCATCAAAAATGCAAGTAAAAGAATAGTTTTAAATTCCATGCTAATTCAGTTATAGAAACCAGGTATATAAAAGTAGAAAGCGAGGTGTTGGTGCTACCCCTTTAAAGACTGCCATTATAACAGGACGCCTAGGTGTCTTCATGTTTCGTTTTCAATAAAAGTGTCAGTAAATGTCTTCCTTGCCAACACTTTTGCACCTTTGTTTTCAGGAGGAACATAAGTAATTTTGAACTTCTGTCCATTAATTATCATTATTATAAATAATAAATGCTCAAAACAATGTGTTATGGCAAAGTAAAAAACGGACTTGTAGTTTTTATCATATTTATTATCAGAAACACCGGTAAATGTAATGATACTTTTTGAGATTACAGAAATAAACATTCAACTCTTTTCCATTGGCTCAAACATGCTTTTGCCACATTGGGGGCATTGTCGTTTTCCACAGGCTCCTCCCATCTGAATAGGGATGTTTCATCATAGAATAAAGGTGTTCATTCGGAACTACTTTTGTATTGATTTGGAGTGACTCTTCTCTCTGAGGGGACCCAAACCGTGGCAGTAAAGTGCCCACCACAGCAGACCCGAGTCAACAAATCCCCTCACTACGGGGTCATTATTCAGCTCTGTGTTATTCTCTTGGTGTACACTGCACATGCACTTGCTCAGTTGTGGAGAAAATAGTGAAGGATGACTCATGTGACCTTATCTCTTTTTCACATGTCTCTAGACTGCAGATGCTTCCAGCACCTTTGAACTCTTAAACATGCATTAATCTTGAGGGGGTCATGTGACAAGGACCTGGGCATCAAAGTGATGTCAATGTGGATGTGTCTTTTAGTGTAATATAGCTACAAGGTGCTGGAGTCTCGCTCCCATTGACTCACACTGAAATTCTGATATTTTTTCCATGAGTCAGTCTCGTGTCATTTGTTTTATTTGGACCCTGGTGTTCTGGTGGTCCATCTTTTAATTATTGCTCCATTCGTACAAATTTGGGGGGGCCAATAATGGTCTTGGATCAAATGTGGAAGTTCCTATTTGTTGGATAAAACATATATTTTTATTGACCGCTAGACTGCAGTTGTGATTGATATGTTACACCAACGAGACTGTTAGACGCTTGATGAAGGATGGGACACAACAAAAAGCCAACACGGTAATGGCCCATTACATAACATCCAAGCTCCAAAATGGTCCCAGTATCTCCATCCACATCTTACATTATTGTACCTCTGCTGTAATCTATGCTGACATCAATCCCCTGATGAATAGTTGATATATGTTTTTCCATTCATGCCACATTGATACACAAGTCATTACGTGCACACTGTCAACCCTTGACCCCTTTTACTGATGTCTATCCCAGAGATGTAAATACAGATTCCTGGTTTGACTCTCAGCCTTTCTGTGTTGCGTTTACCTGTCCTGTCTATCTATAAAACAGGTATGTATAGGTTCATTCTCCTATCGGTGGACTGGAGTTTGTCCCAGAGCACCTTCAATGGCAGCTCACTACTCTTAATGTGCGCTATGTGCTAATGCTAATGCTAGGTATTGTGTGTGTGTGTGTGTGTGTGTGTGTGTGTATTAGATGGGTCAAATGCAGAAACTAAAGTTCCCTACCGGGACAATAAAGCAAGTTAACCTTTTTGACCTTCAACATTGGCCAGTTGAACAGACGTTATGACAAGGGACACTGACATGCACACTAATATTTCACTATTACACCAAATAGGGCAATATTCCGAATTTGACACGGTTCATACGGTTAAAATATATATTCCATTTGGATATTATGTATTAGGTCTTATTCTGAATTCAGTATTTTCTGATCAAGACATAATGTGGTGATATCATTTGGCTTTTTAAAGCCTTTATTAGAATAGTAGATGTGTCTCAGATGACACAAACCAGCTTGACAACAGTTTTTACCCCTCAGCCAACTTTGGGCCGAAGGGGTAATGTAATCGTTTTGTCGTCTGTCTGTCTGTCCATTCAACAACGTAATCACATTATCTGAAGAATGGATGCATCATGGCATGGAGCAGAAGCCTACTTAAAATAGGGGACCTTGACCTACTTTTTCAAGGTCAAATGGCATCAAATGGAGACGTGACCACCAAATTTATACTTTGTATACATCTTGGAATGGAGCAGAAGCCTACACTATATTAAGCCGATGGGTAGTGAAAGTGCGTAGCCCGTTATGTTTCAGACTGGGGCAGAAATTCATGCTCTAAAGAAAAGGCAAAAGGAGCAGAAATGCACTTATTTTAAGTCAATAGTCAACACGTCCCAACACGTGTTGACTATTGACATATTTGAGTCCACCACCATTGGAAAACTGAAAAAGTTTAATGCTAAGAAGCAAAGCACAGCAGCTCACCACTACATGGTAAGAGGAATATTAGTACTGATTTTATCTACTATAGTAGAAATTAGTGTTTGCTTCCAGTATTTAACATTTTACGAATTTGGCATCAAAACTACTTGTTTAGATTTTAGAAAAGATTATATGGGATTGAAAAGTCTTTCTTCTATAGCATTTTGTACTAATAAAAACACCATATAATAGTAGGCCTATACAACAGCCAGATGTAAATAATATAGTAAAAGTGTAAATGTTCTCTGTAATTAGACGTGCATGGAACACCTGCTGAAAAGGTGTATTTTCTGGACTTTAGGGGCTTTGTACAGTGGATAATTTCTAGAAAGTGGGTCCGAAAAAGAGTGGTGTAAAACATAAATGTGTGCATCGTTACCCTAAACACATGTCAGACCACAGTGGATAAATACACGTTGCTCTAGGACTTTTTCCTGTGTTGAATTTCCATTTTCTGCTCAACAAGCCTTGAAGCCTTGACGCATCTTATCTGTGATATGAGCCATTGATCAGCACTGGACTTTAAACACTGAATGAGCAAGAAGGGAAAGGACTGAAAGTGGACCCACAGCAGTTTGTGTGTTTTGATGGATAATACTGGAGCTCTCAGTCCATCATCAAAACAAGCAGCAGCATAGACGCCAGTGTCATCCACTGCAAAGACGTGTGTTTTATCCTCACACTTGTCTCGTCTCAGTCTGGCCCAGCAGCTGAAGACATTAACAAACAGACACACAAATACATTTGTTGTCGCATATTGTACTGACATTTGGCTTCAGATTGATTTCCTAGTCGTACAAATGAATGGATTCAACGTTCAACTTTCATCTTTTCTGTGTGTATGTGTGATGTAGTCATAAATGTGGTGTGTGTTTGTCTTCCAGTGCTGAGTCCTTGCCCTGTTGCTGCAGCTTCAGCCAGAAGGTGTCACTCCATCTATAAGGGTTTCGCTCAGTGTCTGATGGCTCTGGGCGACAGTCTGACGGACAACGCCCGCAAGGACGAAGAAATGCACGAGATACACTCCATCTGCAGGTCAGTCCAAAACTACTGAACACCTGAGGATGCTGCAAGAACAGAAAATGTACCGTTAATTCACAAAGCAAAATGTGCTGGGTTTTAGTGTTCACATACTATAAGCACTTTCTAAACCCTCAGGGCAGTTAGGCCACTGTAAGTGAGTATTCAGTTTCTTTAAGAGAGAGGCTTTGGAAAACAAAGAGAAACTCTCTGGGGAAAGCAGTATACATTATCTGAGCTGGGATATGTGAGCATGCAAGGCTTTTGAAAATAAGTTTAGACAAGCATTTTACAATTTCCCAGACTATCTGATATCAATAGGGCACATCCAGACTGAACATCTGTACCAGGGTACAGATCGAAGTGTGGGTTCTCTCATCCCTCACCGCATCACCTGTTCATACAGTTGGAGAATAAAGTGGCTGTAAAGGAAATGACTTAAGACAGTGCTAGCATAGTCACATCAGTACATTTGCAGTCAATGAATCAGACGTCTACACAGACCAGTGCCAGACCGAGTGCTCCATCAGCTTAGAACCAGTTTTGTTCTAGTTCTCAAACCTGATTTTGAAACATGCAGAGCCAAGACTGAAGTGGTTCAGGATGTGGAGCTGAAATAAAAAAAATGGCAGTGGCTACTGCCACAGTACTGTGGCACGAAATATAGGTTTGTCTACTGCCACAGAACCAATCAGATGTTAGCATTTGTACTGTGACAATAAGCAGTTAGGACATGTTGCTTCCACAGAGCCAGTCATGGATACTGTTCCATGAACTCACTAGCCTGCTGTTGCCTCAGTACTGTGGTTATAGATGTTGTATACGCCCCGTACAAACCACAACCAAATTATGTCAATCCACCAAAGTTTAATATCGTTTCAGCCTTTCGTCCATGTGACAGTGGCCCTGAAACTGTATTTTTGGAGAATGGTTCCTAGAGCAGAAAAATCTCACAACAGCGCCCTCGCCTTGCCTTGCAACGATGACGCCATAGAACCACGTGACAATAACATCAACAACAATGGCAGATTACGGAGTTGTGTTTGTTCTGCAAGTGCTGCTAAGTTTATTAGCACTACTACAGCCAAACCTGCCATCGTCTTCTTCTTCTTGTGTTTATGTTTGTCCTCAGCGCGCTGAAGCAGAAGGACCTCATGCACATGCTCACTGCATTCTTCTGTGATTTGAGTGTATCCTTTGTCTGTGTTTGTTACAGCACCACATATAGGTGTGTCATACGTATTACACCGTTTTAACCCAGTTTTCCTGTTTCCACCTGGACGCAGATATTTCTTGAAACGATACGTGTATAACGCAAAACTTTTAGAATCTGCAAAAGATCTGGTAACTGGTCCCCTAGCCTTTTCCTGTAACCGGATAGACACATGGCATGTGTATTGCCATAGTACTGTGGCAGCAGGGTGACAGGTTACCTCTACACATGATATAACAAGAGCGCTGATTGGCTCTGTAGTAACGGGCAAATGAGAAAGTTAGTCCCACAGTAAGGTGGCAATAGCCAATTTTCCCCTAGTAGTAGGCTTTCACTTGACTGGAAGGTTGAACCCTCTACAGGTTGTAGAGGAGATGGAGGTGATGAAAGAGTGTACAGTAGAAGTCCGAGAAACAGTGGTAAAAAAAAAAAGATGCAATGCAATTTCTGTTAACTACACCCACTGCTTGGTGATGATTAAGTCATCTATGGGTGAGCTGGGTGGGTGGTCTGGGTGTTGTGCATTGTTCAACACCCTTTACTTATGACACATCCTTATTTTTAGAACGGTTCCACTCAAACTGTGGGTACAGGAAATGGCACTAAGGTTCCAAGAATCCTGAGTCGGACCAGAGCTGACATCATATGAAGGCCTATGAAGGACAATGGAATGTATTATTGGTAATATGAATATTTTTCCCCATAGGAGTTTGACATTTAGACATAGCTGCTGCACATGTGAGATTGTGGGCAGAAAGAGCACTGAGAGAACACTGGGATTTAGCATTTGTGTGGAAGCTTACTTTAGGGAGCTGACATGGGAATTATGGTCAGTAAAAAAGATGGGGTAAGGGGGGGGGAGTATTTAAGTTGAACTTCATCCTGCTCCTTTTTGAATATGTTTTTCTTTGGTTTTTTTTAATATTGTTTTTCCTTGTATTGTTTTTTAATCTTGATATTCCAAACAAACAAACAATCTTGTGTGGAGGAAAAACTTACTACCAAATCTGAGAAACATCATATGTGCTAGTGTAAATCAAATGGGATCAATAAACAACCCTGTAACCTCAGCACATAGAACACATAGAAGATTAATTATGTGACTGACAGCTACACGTCACATTTCCACAGTCTGTTGTTCTACTCCATGTCTTCCCTTTGCAGCCTGACACAGCATCATGCCTTCTGTCTTTATATTTAGTCTTTTGATTTGGACAGACAGGAGACATCTGCAGAAGGGAGGTGTTTATTTTCAGCTTTAATGGAGTTAAGAAATGCTGAAATTACAAATGGGGCTGACACTAACTAACAAGTTTGATTCCCTGCTGGTTACCTGCCTGGGGCTGCTGAAAATAAAGTGCTAATATAATCACATTTACGTCCCAATAGATTCTCCACGCAGACATTTCAATACTACACTGTCACTCCAGACTCAACTACAGATTTGAGGTTATTACAGTTTAGGCAAAATAAACACACAAATCACAATAAGGACTATATGGTAATGTCAAAGCCTAATGAAATTTAGTTGAACTGTTTCATCTTTAACGATGAAAATTGAGTCCCTTAAAGCGTCGCCTCTTCTGTGGCTCTGCAGCTCTTTTATAGCATCCCATTGTTTCTGATGGAGGTCTGATGCTGCTGATTAAAGATGCAGAACATCTCTCACTCGCTTATTCTCCTTCTTCCTTTCCCCAGTCTCTCATCACTCCATTTCTCTATATCCTGTATCCATCCGTCATTCCTCCCTCCCTCTGTCATCTCCGCTCACCACTCTATTTATACATACCTCTGTCATCCATCTTCCAGAAGAGTCGCGTCTTCTCGACCAGAGAAAGGATCCATTAATATGTGAGGGGTCTCGGAATAGGATCGCTGATCTGAGAGCAATGTTTCTGTCAAGACAAATTTGTAAAGTACCAAAATCATATTGAAACCATGCGCAGTCGATGGAGTCAACACAGCGGACTGTACACAAACAATGGTAAAGGTCAGCCCTGCTGTACTGCACTGTTTCTAAATGCAATGTGAAGCTCATAACAGGAATTGTGACCAGCTCTCATATCTCAGTATACGATTTACTATATGAATAAAGCTCTTCCAAACTAAAGCACACTCATGTAGCAGAGTCAGCATGCTGTAAGTAAATGTCTTGTTGTCAGTTCATTACATGTAACTCACTGAAACTGACTCCTGAGGATTTGCCTTTTGTTGTACACACATATTCATTTAGAACAACAAAGAATGACATTATTGTCCATAAGGAAAACCTAATCAAGTTTTTCTGCGCACATTAAAACTCATGTGTGAGGCTCCTTTTGCAGCGTCTCATCAATATCTCGGCTCCTCAACCATTTTCCCTTCTCCCTAATTCAACCATGCTGTCCTATTGTACAGGGTTATGGACAAAATTAAGACTACCAAAATATATACTTAAACTGTCAGCAAAGGAAAGTTAGTGACTGCTGCAGGAAATACAATAGAGGAATAATTTTGCTGAAGAAACAGAAAATCGATAAATTCATTTCAAGTTCTTGTTTGTTGACATGTTTATTAGAACTTTCGCTCAGTGATTTTGCACAGTTCACTGTGTTTTAAAGGGTCAATATTTAAGACTGGTGTACTTGTGTGTCTGTTTTGTGTCTTGGGCAGTAACGATTACCTTGGTTGCCTGCTTCCATGAAAAACAGCGGCGAATGATTTTTATTTAGAGGATTCAGGTCAGTTTTTCCAAGAAAATCCTTATCTTAATCTCTTGTGCTCTTCTCCAGTTGCTGCAACACTACCTACTGTTAGCTTAGCTTAACGTCAACAAATATCCAGGTCAACAGACACAGACTGACACACAAACCAGTGATGAAATTACAGATTGTACCATTGTACCATCACCATGACCTACGACTGCTGCTAAAAATCTCAAAAGCCCTGGTTAGAGTCAGTGTTTGTTTGGTCCTTTCAAGACTTTTTAGTCAACGGGATATTAACTCTGGTCCAAATTCAAGTATACATAAGGAATTTAACAACACACCATCTAATTGCATTGGATAGTCACTGGAGAGAAAGCTCAGAAACTGTGAAGACAGCATGAACAAGAACTAGGATTTCACTCAGATGCATCCGTTATCCCTGGATCACAAGCATGGATGTGTCTCTTCCTAATGGTGGACTTTTGTTACCGCCTTACCTTTTAACTAATGACCTTGACCTTTGATCTGTGCCCACCACATTCTCCTCAGTTCATCCTTGAGTCAAAGTGAACATTTGGGCCAAATTTCAAACTACTTTGTTGAAGCATTCCTGTGATATCACATATTATGGACACCATCCAATGGACCGAAGAGCATGGATTGTCTTACTGCAATAGTTTATGGAAACAGTGTTGGAAAAGAGGGTCTCAATTGACATTTTCTCAAATTCTAATAAACGTCTTTGGCAAACTCCTAAACCAGCTCGACTATGCCACCCATTAGCATCAGCACCTGCCATAACCTGTCTCCTCATGGATAGTCAGTAGCATCTTTGGATCTAAGGTAGCTTGCATACCTCAGAAGGACCCGTTGTCTGGTTCCGGTCAGTCACCAAAAGTTCTGGTTGTGTTGATCCATTGTGGGAAATACACAGTAGTGAAATGACTTCTGTTCAGTCGTCTGGAACCCACTGTGGTGTTCTGACCAGTCTGAAGCAGACCATGCTCCTCTCAGCTTGCATCAGCCATCCCATCTTTCCAGATAGTGATGTGGAAATCATCTTGCAGATATCACTCAAGGATCTAAATTTCAGGTCAGATGTCAAACTGTATTTTGCATCAAACACAAAACCACAGTGGAACAGATCCAGATGTTTACATTTTACAGAGGTTCTTCCAGGATAATGGACCTTAATCCTAAAGATGATCTGTTCTCACCTAGAGAATCGACTCATTCTAAGGTGACAAAATACAACCAGCATTATTTTCCAAAGATTGTTCACTATTGAAAACACCAATATGAATATAATCTTCCATTTCTATTCCACACCAGACCCTTAACAACCCAGTTTATCCCCTTCTTTGACACACCGCTGCTCTTTCTCTTTGAACTGTGCAAAGGTAGTCATTGATTTGTGCTAAAGTGTATATGACAACATCCATTTTGTCCATTTATGAAAAGAATCAGAGGTTGGTTTGCATCACCAACAGTAAAACAGACCCATTATTGCTGTGGGATGGACTTCACCAGAGCTCCCCTCTGTCATCAATTCTGTTTAGAATTTGTATGCACAGACCTTTCATAAAAGTGCAGCCAGAGGGTGGAGGGTGTCCAGTTTTGTGGGCGTGAGGTCACATCTCTCCTTTTTGCAGATGATGTGCTACTTTTGGCTTCATCAAACTGTGACCTCGAATTCACACTGGGGCGGTTTGCAGCTGAGTGTGAAGCAGCCGTGGTTTTCAGTCAGAGTCAGGTTGGAAAGGAATGGATGTTTAAGTTCTCCAGGTCCTGTTCATGAATGAAGAGGGGTGATGTGTGAGATCGACAGGTGAACCAGTGTGGCGTTGGTAGTGAACCGAAAGGTGAAGCTGTCAATTCACTGGTTGATCTTCATTCCTAGCCCCGCTTATCAATGATCACAGGCTGCAGTTAGTGACCGGAACCAGGACACTGCAGATGCAAGCAGGAGAAATGGGTTTCCTCCACAGGGAAGGTTGGATCTCCTTTAGATAGGAGAGGATCTTAGTCATCTGGGAGGAACTCCGAATAGATCCACTGCTCCTCCACAGAGAGCAACGCCACCAGAGGAGGTTCAGGTCAAGTCCTGATGCCTCCTGGACGCCTCCCTGGTGAGGTATTTCAGAGAATGCCTTGGTATTATTATGGGTTGTATTTATTCATTTATTTATCTGGGACAATGCAGTGAAACATAGTGGACATATAGAAAATCTAATGTTCTGCACAAAGAGTATATAGCATTGAGCTAGTTTGTAACTCTCATCCCTGGTTGGTCTATTCAACAGAGAAATACATTTATAGTATAGACAACAATAATATAAAAACAGTATAAACAATCAATATAAAAGCCTATTCATGTTTACCACACACACATTCACACACACACACACATTCACACACACACACACACATACACACACGCACACACACACACACACAGACATAAACTGACACACACACATGCTCACACTCACACAGTCTCTGACATCACCAAACATTATACATTTTAGAAGTGGGTACATTCATATTTTATTTTCAGCCAGTTTTATTTCATTTAGCCTTGTGTTCCAGATGTGACTGCCCTTTATGAAGAAAGTTAAAAAGGAGAAATACATGAATGGATAAATTGTATATTTGTAGATAAGATAAGATAAGCTAAGATAAGATAAGATATTCCTTTATTAGTCCGGCAAGGGGAAGTTCCAGATTTACAGCAGTAAGAGTGAAGTAAACAAAGCACACAAGAGTAAAAAGAGCATTCAGGAAATATAGAAATGTAAGTTACAAATCAAAAAAGTTATAAATACTATTTACAGCTGTTGTATATATTTTGAATGTATTACAGATTGAATGTTTCAGTTGTTACTGTTTCACTCCACTTTTCTAGAATGTGTATATTGCTACAAGCATTGCGTAGCATTACCGCGGTAACACAGATGGGACTATGGCTGCCTCAGGTACAGGAGGCAACTGAAGAGGCTCCGTTGGAAAACCTTTCACTATCTACATCTTATTTAACATTGACTTTTGGTGTAGGGTAAAAGTATGGTTCCAGCATCGCTACTCACTAGTAAAATAACAACTTGTGTGTGTATGTAGTTATTAATATGTGTTTGTGTGTGCATGCGTGTGTGTGTGTGTGTGTGTGCGTGTGTGTGTGTCACCGTGGCCCTGCAGCCCACCCATGGTACCACTCCACTGTTGTTAAGTCTCCTCTATTCCTTGAGGTACCAATTAAACTACTAATCCTGCAACCTAGCCACCTTAGTGTGTGTTGCCTAATGCAGGGACATAAGAGCTCTACTCTCACACACACACACGCACCCTCACACGCACACACACACACACACACACGTCTTTGCCCAAACCACACTCTCCCTGAATGTGTCCTCACCTCACTTCTTTCCTTCTTCTCATGTTTTTCATTTTCTCTCCATCCTTCCAATTCCCTCACCTTTCCTCCTCCTCCTCCTCTTCCTCCTCTTCCTCCTCCTCCTCATCGTCTTTGTTGTCTTCTCCTCTCCTGTCTTATTCCACCTCTCTCCTTCCCTTCCTATCTCTCCTCTCACCGTTCTTTACCACTTCTATCAGAGCCACCTAATGAGGAGCTGGGCTTGGCACTCCCCTCTGAAGATCTCCAAGCATGTGCACACTCAAACGTGCACGTGCATTCATGCACACTACTATGTAGTCTGAATAGGAGGCTATGATTTGCATCTAGGCCAAGGCTGCACCATTGTCGGTGCTTCTCCCAGGAGTGCAGCACTGCTTTTATTCCTCATATTTACAATAGGCATTATGCAGTTGAAATCATCCACTGTGGATCCAGACTAGGTGAGGTGAAAGGAAATATTTGGGGCTAAAGATGCAGAGGGATTAATAGGCACAAAAGAGATAGAACAGTAACCTTTTGCTGCAGCTTAAGAAGGATAAGGGAGGTTTAGATGGAAAAGAAGAACTACCTTACAATGAAGTAAAGCTATAAATGGTTTACATATGACTTTTAATCAGACCTTTGTTATGACTGTATACATGAACAGTAAGCAACTGTAATGTAACTGTACTAACTGTTTATAATTGGCTTTTATTACATGGAAGTTTAAAATCATTTGACAGACCAAATAAGAGATTTTAGAGAGTACAGTTTTTGGCCCAATGAATTGAAAAAAACAAACAAAAAACAAACAAACAAAAACCTTTATTCACCATCATCATTTTTGTCGTGGAGTAAATTCAAAAAAGTAAAGACACAATTAGAAGATTTCCAAATGAACAGAACGGAACAGAACACATCGGGCATATCATATCTGATATCAACTTAGCTCTCAAAAATAGTGAAATTAAAGGTCAGATTAGGGAGTTAAACTCATGATTGAACTCACTATTTGGGTGCAGTTAAAGGTAAAGCTCACAAGATCATCATCATCATCATCATCATCAGTAGCCGCTGATAGTGTCAAGTTGTGTTGTTTTCGTTGTTTGACTTGTTCCATCAGGAATTAACATCTGATGGAGGTTTAGTAACTGGACTTCACTCAAAGACTTCACAAGACGACTTTTTCCTCTTTCTTGTTTTTCTTTATTAAAGTTCAGAGGCATAGATCCATGGGTTATACAGATCAGCAGTGGTATGGTAGCAGTAGTATAAGCCGTGGTAAGTATCTAGTTAGTCTTTAGCCTGTAGGTGAAAAACCTTTAAAGAAAATAAACAGCAAATCTTGAGTTAATGAGCAAAGTGAAAAACTCCCACAGTTTGATCCTAACCTGTTTTATTTACCAGCCAAAAAAATGTCATGATGAGAAAAATCCTAAAGAACATCACGTTCAATGATTAAAAGAATGCAATGGGGAAAAAAAGAAGCAAGCTATTGAAAAAAAAATTATTTGGACATAGTTAGATCCTAAAGTCTGAAGCAAAATTAAATGTTAAGGATGAGAAAACTCCTCGTGACCTTTTAACTAGTATTTATAAAGTGTAAAATAGGAGGAGGGTAAAAAACGGGCTGTTTGTTTCCTTGGTTACAGTCTTGCAAACAAAAGCAGAATCTGCTGAACGGTAAAACAGCTGTTATCAGAAAATTCACAAGGTTGAAGTTTCTTTCAGTGCAGCCTTTCTATTTGCCTTCATATTTTTATCCTCTATAGATTTAGATAAGGCCATTCATGCTTTCATTGAATCTCCTAGCACTGCTCTCTATTCCTATTCCAGTCGCAGTTTCAAGTCACTGTCAGCTCCTCAGCTCATTTAGGATGCAGAAGTTAGGATTTAAACTGCTACCAAACAAAGACATGATAATATTCCCGAGTCAAGCATCTCTCAGCGTAGATCTAGAAAAGACACAAAGGGAACCACTGAAGTTTTCCTCTTCTTCATTTTTCCATTTACACAGAAAGCAATCAAGTATAAGAAAGTGTGTTTATAGATCTATAATGGCCTCTGTTGCTCACAAACTTTACATGAAATAGACAAACCATGTATAAAAATAGTGTTTTCTACCTCTTAAACCTACTGTTGAGATCCTGCTTCTGCAAATATAGATCAAATCCTGTGAATGTGAGTGAAAATAGGAAGAATCCTTCGCTTCAAAACAGGTGAAGGAAGCCGTCTTGAAACATGTCAACCCAGTAACCCTGATGAAGGCCAATGCAGCTGAAGCGTGTTGGTTTTATTATAAAAGCTTTGTCAAACTCTACCCTAAGAATAGCAGGAATCTTTTCATATCTTTGGCTCTTTTCAATTCACACCCCACAGAGCCGATGGAACTGAGAACCGACAACAGTTTTCCTTTACCTTTTATTACATCAGCCTTGGACAGAATAGTCACAATGCTCTGCTATATATATATATATATATATATATATATATAAGTGATTGTTTTGTCTGTTCTTTGCTATAAACACAATCTCTGTGCCTTAGTTTGCACTTATATACATACACTTGCTACTTTCAATGCTATCTGTTCTTACAAAATGTAGTCCACTGTAAGAACCAGCAAGGTGTTCTATAAACAGTCAAAAAGTTTCATGTTGAACGCTGGACACATCTCAGTGTTAACAGTCACCATCTTGGCCACATAATAGAAGCAGCGGGACCAATTAATGTATGAAAATAGCAGCGGTGGAACCATAAAACCTACTGGTTTCTGAACTGTTGTGTTGAAGTTTGCAATTTGACCCACGCCACACTGGCTATTTGGAGCCAGAAGTGACCATATTTGGACAAAAGGGGTGGTGCTACTGGAGCCTGAGGGGTTAAACCTAATGCTAAATGTAGATCACTGACGTGTTAAAACAGCAAATTTCGTCAAGTAGTGCCTAACGAAATAATTCCAGAGTTGTGTTAGCGTAACTTATTAAACCCCAACAATAGTAGAGCTTAATTAAATATGTAGAAAGTCCAACTTAGCAGAGGAATTGTTTAAAGATGAGCACCAGATCATTCATTCAAGGTTACACATAAAACCAAAGAGGCTGGAACGAGTTCTGAAAAAACAAAAAAAACTCTGGCCTACTCTTTTGTAGCGGAGTCCAGTGTACGTCTATGGGAGCCAGGGTTTTCTGGAGCCACGCCCACCCACCCATCCTTGTTCAGGTCCTTTTTTTCCTTTTATCTGCTTCCTTTGTCCTGCCTTTGTGCGTCCTAAGCTGGACAGGGAGACAAGAATATTTACCATGTAGACATTCCTTTATCAGTTTGAAAAAAAAAACACCGTCTTCAGCAAATACAGCAATGTCAGGTTTGTCCAGACATCCTGTATCAGACACTCTTTATCACTGTGTGTCCTGTGCTTCTGTGTTTGAGTTTTAGTGACTCATTGTGGTGTCCTGATGTGAAGACTCCTCTCTAGTCCACTACAGTCTTAATACCCTTGCACAGACTGTCACCTTTTGCTCTCTCTGTGCTCTTATTCTTCTTGTACCATCTCCTGTTTCCCTCTGGTTCACTCGACAGCTCCTTCAAATCTCTTGACGCACCTTTTGCTAAAGAAATGTGTCAAATATTGCCCTAGATTAAATTAAGTTGAGACTTTTCTGAATGACTTCTCTAACATAGAGAGTCATAAAACACAGCCATAATGCTGGATTGTATATGTTGGCACAAAAATATATATCACAAAATAGGTTCAGAAATTTGGCTTGGAGGTTTCCTGATGTCAGCAGTAGCATGTTAGCAGCAGAAGTGAAACGCTCTCAGGAGGTTTTATTATTGTGAAAGCAGCTGGTTGTCTGTCAGTGTCCTCACTGTGTTTCTGCTGTCTCTGCACCACCTGTGACTTGAGCACAGACCCACATATCAACACAAAAACACACACTATAGGAACTGAGACACAACACCAATAGATCCAAAACACCAAAGAACTCTGGACTGACTGCACCACTGCACATAACACTACCTGTTTTACTTTCTGACATGGTCATCATCTTATATGTCATACAGACTGTTAGGACACACACACACACACACATTTACACAGACCATAGACAGATGATGCCCCCCCCC
>JAPQRQ010063810.1:0-17083 GCA_037367365.1 Apogon talboti | reverse complement strand
GGCTGGTTCAGTGAATGGTTGGAACCAATACATGGCAGGACTTTTACTCTATGAAGCTGGGATTACCCAACACTGATGATATGATGGTAATTATGGTACATGGCAGTTATTGGTATGGTATTTATTATCATTATTTCACTGTTCAGCTCTAGTGGTTGTAATATTTCAAAGTAAAAGCCTTTAAAACCAGATGGCGTTTTGCCTGACAGTTGACGAGCTCCTGTTGGTTGGCTGTACATGTACTTTTATTTAAACATTGGAGGGTGCATTTTAACAAGCATCCAGGAAAAACATATTATCTATCGTGCACTCGAGTGTTCACAGCACGACTGAAAGCAGACGATGCATCGATGGCAAACATCAAAGTCTAATTAATACATTTATATTTTCATGATTTGTTTATTGGGTGAGTATTTTCTCATTTAATGTTAAATCTTGCAGAAGAATATAGGCATGATCAAGCAGTTTCATTCAACAAAAGCCTAAAATCAGGAAATTATGACCAAATTTGTCCTAAAACTGTGGTATTTTAGAGAAACTGTGGTGTTTTACTGAGTGGTGTTTTTTTATTTTTATTTTTTTGAGTGTTTCTGTCAACAGTTGTGGATGTGGAGGAGCATGAAGGATCAAGAAGAGGTTCCTAAAGACCGACACCGCTGACAGGATTAAACGATGTGTCACATGTCTTTTTTTATGGCTTGGTGGGAGCAGGATGTGGGTTTGACGCCGTTTATTTGGCCCGTGGCAGCACTCCAGGCCTTCTGAACACAGCTGGCATTGTTTTATACACGACAATACAGAACAGAGAATACAACCAGAGGTAAAACATCGTACAGGCTTTTACATTTGGCAAATTATGTCGGTTCATATAGAACACAGTAGAGTGGTGGCTCCCGGATGTTTACAGCTCAAGACCAGTAAACACAGATTTACAAAAATACTACTGACTTTGTCATAATGTGTCCATTTTTACTGCATCTTGCTTTAATTTTTTTAAAATCTTGCTTTAATTTCTTTTATCTTGCTTTATCTTTTAGCTATGAATAACATAATGGGAAATTATATAGTATCTGAAATAACGCAAGACTTTTGGCTATTATCAATTGTAAAAAGCCAACAATGCAATAACTTATATTACACATCATTCATCAATGATAGCTACTATGTAACTCTCACTGTCCGTCGTTACGGTTGTAAGCCAATTTGAAAATTATTCACTGTACAAAAATCTTTATTTAGAGGTTTTTTTTTTTTTTTTTTGCTTAGATATGTACATTCATAATGTCATGTATGGATGAATGTGATGACTGGGCCTTCAACTATACCTATTTTTGATGAGCAAACTACAAAAAAGCTGCAAAAAGATGATTTTATTTCCAAGAAATAAAATGCTATTTATGTATTATTGCATTATTGCAGTTATTCCATTTTCAAATTATTTTTTTTTAAGGCTAAACTAACTTATTACATTATTGGTAAAATGGTCTTATGTTATTGGCTTTATTACATTAATGGTTACTACACTGCATCTCATCTTTCCTGCCACTTTCATTATATGATATCGCTTATGATGTTTTCACATATTTTACATAATTTTCACATCATTGTGAATCAACTGTAGATCTTCTGTAAGAGAATTTAAAGACAAAAAGACAATGACAGACGGATGAAAATGTCATGCATCTATCATTAATATTAATGACTTCTTTAACTTAGCATCTTTTTTTACAGCACTCTTTTTTTTTACAGGAATCAGCACAAAAACTAATAGAAATATAAGTGTGGAATTGTGTTTGGTGTTTACTATGACTGATAACGTTATTTTCTGAAAAGTATGAAGCAAATCAGAGATGCTCAGCCAGGATTACTTTCTGAAATGTGGTGATCTGAGTGTGATTTTAATCAATAAGTCAATGTTCTACGGTACCTTGTGATTCAGTTATGATCTCCAGACTGCAACACACCTTTTAATTGAGAAATATCTACACCTACACCAGTGTTTGTTAGACTTGTAATCCTTTAAGTAAACTGACTGTAAAGACATTAGAAACCCAAAACCAATGAACTGACCTCACTAAGGGGTTTGTAACAGGTCTGCAATGGCTCATAGTTTTCAGCGCCAGAGGAAAAGCATCCCCAAGCCATAAGGACGTCTAATCTGGAAAGTTATATCCATGAAAAAGTGCACCCATGATTTAAACCCTAGTGGAATATACAGGGTTGGTCTGGGTGCTTGAAATCCTTGAAAATGCTTGAATTTCAGTTTAAGTGCTTGAAAGTGCTTGCAATTCTAATTCTAACTCTGTGACATGATTTATTTATTTATGTTTAATACTATCTCAAGCCAAAGCTACTTACAGAGAAGTGATACATTTGGAAAAATTAAATTTTGTTTTGAACAAGTAAATTTCCAGGTGTTCTCAGGTCGACTCCAGGTATATTTTTATCCTAATCTTTGTCTCGGTGTGAGTGTGTCTGAAGAACGCCAAGGGGCTTCACTTTTTTTTGTATAAAACTTTGTGTTCTCCTTTAATTTCTAAACTTTTTCTATTATTGAAACATAATTTTAGGTGTGTAGATCATAATATAATGTACATCATTGTGATAAAAAGTGAAGAAAGTAATCATGAGTATAAGTATTCCTGTATTTTTTTTTTTTTTACATATTTTAAATATAAGGGGCTGTGGTGGAAAAATGAGAAAATAACCCTTAAAAGTGCTTGAAAAGTGTTTGAATTTGACCTTGAAAATGTGTTGGACCCTGAATATAACAGTCAGTGATGTCACAGACGGAAAGCAGCAGCAGACAGAGGTCAGAACAGTGGTGTCCTTGAGCTTCAGCCTCTGAAGAACACTTGTTGCTCACTGTTATCAACGTTAGATGCAGCAGATCAAAACCTCCAGAGTCACAGAAGGAGAAAAGTGAGAGCAGAAGAACACAACGAACACTTCCACCTGTCATTAAACAGGACGGCGCTCAAGTGCTAGTGCTTGCGCTCAAGTGGGGTCAACAGGACAGGTCCACTGGACTGGCTCCCAGTGTTAGAACTGTGACGTTCAGTTAATGAAATATTTTGCTGAAAAAGTCACTTTTTCTTGAGTTTCCTGTGTTTCTGATATAATAACCCTCAACTTTAATCCGAGCTTTAATGAACATCTACATGATCAGTGAATTAACCCTTTCATGCATGAATTATGAAACCCTTAGTCAAGATTTTTTTCACGAGTGTTTTTATTCCTCTTGAGGCAAGAAAAAGACAATGCAATTGAATTTTTTTTAATAAACCTATTTTTCATGGAGTTACAAAAATGTCGCCTCAGCTGGACACCATATGTTCAATGTTTTAAACAAAGAAACATGTAGTTAAAAGGCAATATCAGAAAGTGATATCTGTGTGAAAACTGAAATAAAACCATTTTTAATGCAGCTAATCTGATGTTTTCTCACATTTTATTATGCTCTAATACTAGTTATTACTCACTTCATGGAACTAATATACAAAAAAACCCTTTTTGTTTAAGGAAACTGTTAATTACAGTCTAATAACAATTGTTGGGTGATATGCAACTAAAACAAAACAACAAAACCCATGAATATACAACAGAACAGCTGTAGAATAGATGTCGACTGTAGTGACCACTATGCATGAAAGGGTTAAATATAGGAAAATAAATGACTTTTACTGAAACAATGCACAACACAGAGGGTAAAATCACAATAAATGGTGATAAATCACTTCAGAAAGGTTAAAAACCATATGAGAACTGATACAAAAGTACCACTGGGTCTTAAAGGGTTAAAGAAGGATTTAGGCAACCAGTAAAAAAAACACGTTTTAACTGGCATTTGCACTGCTGCATGGAAATAGAAATACTAATACCTACACATGCATGTAAACTATTATTAGGTATCTTTGTGGATGTAAACAGTCGCTGCTGTATCATAAGTCCACGTCTTTTCACACAGACATCCATCACTTCTTCTGTCTCTGCTTTTCTTTTATTGACTTTATGACTTTATCATCGGCGGCTCCAGTTATTAATGGGAAAATCACTTCGATAAGACTGGCTTTATTTTACGGCAGACAAAGCAATGAATCAAATCGTGTCATTTCCTGCATTTTTTTCTACTAGTGTGGGATAAAAATAAGGTACTAAAAACCTCCAGCTGTCAGAAACGTGATATGTATGAATATTAGGATTAACTGTCGAGGACTGGCTGAAATCCTCTTTGCTCCACATCATATTTGGTGTGACGGGAAATGGCGTTAAATGTTTGCATGATTCATTTGTGTACCTGTTTGCTTTGTGGACTAAAGCGGACATGAACGCTGACGGGCTCTGATAACTCACTAATTCCTCGACTTCAGCTTTTCCACCACACATCTGGGTGTCTGCCGTGGTTGTCTGTCCTCATGGCCGGTTTTACTGAGATGATTCCACCAGAATGTTCCCCATTCCAGCATCAACACTCCTCAAACTGGCACATTTATTATGGACACTAACCAGGATGGTTTAACCCTTTAACCCCTGAGTCATGATTCATTAACTATATTATAATTATATAATTATTATTATAAATATATTATATTAAATATATTAGAAATATATTATATTAACCCATAAAGACCCAGTGCTACTTTTGTGTTCCCAAGTCTATATTTAACCTTTCTTAAGTGATTAATCACCATTTATTATAATATTATCCTCTATATTTAACTTTTTTTTCAGTGAAAATCAAGTATTTTGTTTATTTGTTTGTTTGTTTCGAGCAGAAGAAAAAACAAAACTTTTGTGTGTACAAGGAACTAATAGCAGAGCAAATAAATTAATAAATAAAGGTGATCATGACAATACAGTAATTGCCATGTAGACTAGTAATAACAAAATAATTCAATATGTACTGCTCAAAAAGGAGTGGGAAGAAGAAAAACTTAGAAAACCCCATTCCCTCCTCTCATTTATACAACAGAACACATTGCTTTTCCTTCCTTAATGATAAAATTAAATCTGTTTGGAGTCCTAATCATGTAAATAACAGAATAGTAAACAGATTAAGAAAACTGATCTATATTACACTCTAGCTAATCTTAACTATCTAACTGATAATACAATATATTTCAACAATAACTTCATACCAACAATGGTAAGAAAGTATTTTCCTATATTTAATGAAAAAATAATAACCCTGCACTTTAATCTGAGCTTTGAATCCACTGATTGTGTAGATGTTCATTAAAACTCAGATTAAAATTGAGGGTTATTATATCAGAAACAGAAAACTGAAGAAAAAGTGACTTTTTCAGCAAAGATAACAATAACTGAATGTAAAACCCAGTGTGTCATTGATCCAACTCCATGGGTTTTACTGGTGAATCAATGTTGTAGATGATGATGGTGTTTCCACGGTAACTACGGAGCCTCTGAACGTCCAAATGGGTCAAAGATGAATAACTGTATTTTACACCAATTATTGACATGTATTGACAGGATTAGCGGATCAACAGGTATTCGACAGATTAGATCAGTAGATGCTTTTCGTCACCGGTGGATGTTTGGGTCTTTAAGGGTTAAGAGCATGACACAGAACCGCACCCACACATCCACCACAGCTCCGTGGTGGGACTGTGACCATCTGAGGCCTTCAGTTAAACCCTGTTTGTGCTGCTGACTTCACTTATTAAAATTCTTTGCAGCAGATCCCAACATGTTTTATTCAAGAAGGCAAAATAGATTAATATATGCGCCATTAGAAGTGCACGTCCTACACCGAATGCATTGAAAGTATCTCCTAAAAGAGCCAGAAGAGTTAGATTAGTTAGACAACCTACTCCTATTTCTGAACACAACTAAAAAAAAAAAAAAAAGCAGCGCAATTAATAATACTAACCATTACTGATGACTATCTGGTGATACAAAGATGCTATTTTCAGGCCCTGAGTGTGTTTGGGGAGTTTCCTGGAGCTGAACTGATACGGTTTTGGTCAAATTGACTCCTCCACTATTTTTAGCAGATCCCACAGCTATAGTCTAAAAATACAGCAGCAAATTTAGGGCGAGAGTGGCCCAGCGTCGGTGAATCTCTGCTGTAATACCCAGTGTGTCTGCTGTTGACTGGTCTGGGCTGTAATTTGGGGACATCAGCGCTTACGTCATCCGGAACCTAAAGTTAGTTCTCTGGGTTTAATATGCAGGACGGTGTGGGCGTAGAGTCCCTGTCATCGGAATAAACTGCTATCACAGGGACAGGGTGTGGAAGGAGGGTCCTGATGGAGAGCCACACCCAGGTCCAAACCAAAACACCTCCTCATGGACAGAGGAAGGTTCCCATCAGGTCATAAAGCTCAGAACACTCCAGTGAGTTCATTCAAGGCTGATGTTGATGCTTCGTTATGTTTGAGGTCGTGTTTGATCTTTACCCAAATAAAACTTCCAGACTTTTGTAAAACTGATATTTTTTTCCCCAAGACTTTGACTTCATGTACTTTTATACTTTTTTGGCTGAGGTTGCTGTATGTCGTAGAAAAGTTCATTTTAACCCATAAAACCTGGTGCTACTTTAGTTGCAGCTCTGGAATTAATTTTCTTTCTCTATTTCTTTGATTTATCACAATTTTTTATAATATTATCCTCTGTATTTTGCATTTTTTTTTTACTGAAAATCAGGCATTTTCTTATATTTAATTCACCGGTCATGTAGATGTTCATTAAAGCTCAGATTTAAGTTGATTGTTATTTTATCAAAACAAAGGAAAACTGAAGAAAAGGTGACTTTTGGTTGAGATTGCACCTGTTGTGTGTAGTAGAAAAGTTTATTTTGATGAATTATAAATGAATAAATGAAGGCGGAATTCATGATAAATTGTGTCTTTCTGACAGAAACATTTGCAAAACATATGAAAATCACAAAAGTGCATGGATATCACAAAAACAAGTTTCACTAGAATCATTCCAGTACCAACCGGTTAGTGAAGTCAGATCAGGTTTATAAATTTATAAAGTATATTTCCTCCCACTCCTTTTCAAAGTTGTATATACGTTTTTCACGTTTTCTTGCCATCCATTTTATTTCTACAGGCTAAAGTCAGATTACTTTGTTTTGTTGCATATTTGTAATAAACTTAAACTAAGTAACTAACATATTTTCCTCATGTATTTTTATTTATCATACAAGATTATGTGTCTTTGAGCACACTCTAAAATTCAACTACTAATTCAAGAGAAACTATTTTTTATACTTTAAGACTTTCATACAAAATTCCAGACTTTTCAAGGTCTGAAAAGAAGTGTTTCAAAATTCCAGACTTTTAAAAAACTTTCAAGACCTGTCCAAACACCCTGAACAAACCAAAAAATCTGGTATTTTACAACCAAAGGCCAAACATTCATATAGAAACATAAGGTAGCTCCAAAATGTGAACTCTTTGCAATGTTCCAAGAATTCTGTGAAATATTCCACCAAAAAAAGGGAAAAATAGAACATCGCAGTCATTTACAATCTGAAGAAATGTCATTATTTTTTATTTCCCTGTTGACGTCACAGTGTTTCTCAGCTGTTTTCTTGGATGTTCTTCCCAGAGCTGTCTGATCCCATAGGTTCGACCCCTGCCTGTAATCCACCTATACAAAGGTCCAGTGTGGTGCATTTATGATGATTTTTCTTAACCCTTTCATGCTTAGTGGTCACTACAGAGGACATCTATTCTACAGCTGTTCTGTTGTATATTCATGGGTTTTGTTTTGTTTTAGTTGCATATCACCCAACAATTGTTATTAGACTGTAATTAACAGTTTTCTTAAACAAAAAGTTTTTTTTTGTATATTATCTCCATGAAGTGAGTAATAACTAATATTAGAGTGTAATAAAATGTGAGGAAAACATCAGATTAGCTGCATTAAAAATGGTTTTATTTTATAATTTTCACACAGTATATCACGTTCTGATATTGCGTCTTAAATACATGTTTCTTTGTTTAAAAAATTGAACATATGGTGTCCAGCTGAGTTGACATTTTTGTAACTCCATGAAAAATAGGTTTATTAAAAAATTCTGTTGCATTGTTTTTTTTCTTGCCTAAAGAGGAATAAAAACACTCATGAAGAAAATCTTGACTAAGGTTCTCATAATTCATGCATGAAAGGGTTAAATTTGCGCTTCTCTTGCCTATAACTAACACACAAAGCACAGTTAATGTGGTAAACATGACCAGTACAGGTAACACTGTCATACGGAGACTGACTAATGCATGTGTGCTCGTTATAAACTTTACCAAACCAACACCCCTATTGTTGGACTAGGACTTTTACGCAGTACTGTAACCCCTTAAATGACTGTTATAACTCCATGGTTACATCGTCCTCCCTTTGTCCTGTCCGGTGTTTTCACATTCATGCATGTGTCAGTCGTCTGATTAGTCTATTTGTGTCGAAGCGTCTCTATGTGTGCACGGACACGGGTCTTTTCAGGCCGATAATCAGAGCTCTGCATGCGTTCCCTAATTTCAATCCGGAGGCGTGTTCTGGGGGCGGCGGCGTGCAGCCCTTGGTATTCATAAACATAATGCACATCGATCCCTTGATTTGTTTCCTCTGCCAAATCAGTCTGGGTGTCTGCCTGTCTCTAATTCACTCTATGATTGGTTATCTGTTTCCTATAATTTTGATTCACCTCCGTGGCCGTGCCATAGTTAAAGTAATAGCCCCGTATCGATTCCCACACATCGTCCTGTTGTGGATAATGACTCTGCCTCATGTCGTGGATTGTTTGTTCCTTCTGTACACAGCGTCTGCAGACTTTGGTTAAATTAGCTCAGATTGTGTTATATCATTTGTAAATTTGCCTCATCTCATATATTCATATTCAATCCTCAAGCGGGACCGTTCAATAGGAATCCGTACATTTCCATCGTCCCGTGTGTTCCTTCTTTAATTTATTCTGATGTTTATTGATCCTGCACATTGTGTTGAGTCAAACTAAACATTTTAATCACTCATTCTGCACAGTCACCATGTACCACTTGTCTGCTCTCATTGAGTGTAAACACAACCCTGGATTGTTTCCCCCATAATTGCCATAATGTTTTACTCGAACAAGACATTCAGGAAAATGTCGCAGTCAAAGAGAAAGACGACTTTAACACTTGGTTTTTGTTCAAATGTTACAGCTCCTTCCAGCTCAATTTTCTTTTTTATTTTACAGAAAGTAACTCTAAAGTGCCATTACTGTAACATTATTAACAGTGTAACCCTGGGGAAAATCAAACAGGGTTCATACACATTTCTCAAGGTCAAATTCAAGCACTTTTAAGGGTCATTTTCAAATTTTTCCAGAACAGCCCCTTAAAACACATATCTACAGGAATACAGATACTAAGGATTTTCCCCCCCCACTTTTTAGCACAATGATATACATTATATTAAACTGTAAACATCTACAATTATTTTTCATTGTAGCAAAAAGTTTAAAAAGTTTTATACAAAAAAAGGGAAGCCACTAGGCAAGATAAAAATGTACCTGGAGTCGACCTTAGAACACCTGGGAATTTGGTTTTTTGACAAAGTTTTATTTTTCCTAAATGCATCACCTCTCTGCAAGAAGCTTTAGCTTGAGTTAATATTAAAAATAAATAAATAGATAAATAAATAACACAGAGTTATAATTGTGAGCACATTCAAGCACTTAAACTGAAATTCAAGCACTTTCCAGACTTTGAAAACACAACATTGAAATTCAAGGATCAGTACAAACCCTGATAAAAATAAACTTTGAGACTTTGTGCTCAAATACTACTAATTACTCATCAAACAGAGGGAAGTATCCATAAAGGCCTGCCCCTAATACAATCCTGCCTCCAATAAAGGCGCGGTACGTAGGTTTGTACATGTAGACATACTGTACCATGCATCCGTTGTGATCTTTCTGTCCACAGACTAAATAAACCGCTGCATATTCATTCATTGAGCCCCAGGATTCACCCGTCTCCCTCCAGACCCTCGAGACAAAACCAGATGTTGTCGTATTCCAATGAACGGCTGAAACATTCGCTGCCAAACCCTAATTTGCTGTTTACAGGATGACTTCACTCTAGCAGATTCCACATCTGACAGCAACTCTCACCGTCCATTATCCAGACCAAAACCATCCACCGCTGCTCGAAACTGGGGAATCGCACAAGTTCAACTTCTGCACTCGGCTTCATGTGGACGGTCGGTTGTGGACCACCATGGCGACGCTAGACACAATCCACCACCTCCCACAAGGACATAGTCACCTAAACATGTGCTTTTTTCGAGTTAACCCTTTAACCCCTGACATGTCTGTGGTGAGCGTCCTGAATGTATGACTTATTTTAAATATTCATAAAAATCCAACTGTTTGCCCAATAAGAAAATGTTCAAAACGCATTGATAGACCTCGTACATTCCATAGACATCTGAGCATGCTCAGTACACCCACCCCTGCTGCCTGTGTAATGGGGGGTAAAACACAGAGCAGTGAGTGAGACTGACTCGCTATAAAAATAGTTGGTTTGGGCTTTTTTTTTTTAATACCGTTTTCCTTAGCTTTTTTTGTTTTTACTGTTGTTTAATGTTGTAATTTTCCTTTATTTTATTTTACTGAAGGGTGTTTGATCTTTATCCAAATAAAAATTTCAGCCTTTTTCAAAACTATTTTTTTCCCCAAGACCTTGACTTTATGTACTTTTATACTTGTGTTCCTACTTTCCTGTTGTGTGTCGTAGAAAAGTTTGTTTTCATAAATGTATGATTGAATAATAAATATCAACAGGGCAAGTGACTAATTTTGGTAATTTCTGCAAGTAATTACAAGACAGTGACAGCAACAGTTCCAGTGAGAACAGTGTGTCAACAGTCTCAGGTCCAATGTGGTCTCCAGGGTCTGTAAGGTCCACCTCTGCATGAACAGTGAGTGTGCCTGCTTTGTTAGGTACCATGAAGTAATGGTACTAATGTAAGTACTGATGTTCAAAGGGTTAATGTGGATGTGGACAGGTGTCTGGATCAGCACTGATGTTGGTCTAATGTTGTAAAATACATGTTCCTTTCACCTTACATGCATTTTTTTTTTGCTACTTACAGGTAAAGAACCAAATATGGTAATTTCACTGACATTGATTTTCTACATAAAAGTAAAAAAAATTTTGAAAAATTTCCCAAAAGTAATAAAGCCTTGTTATGTCGTCCAATAACGCACTACGGTTGACATTTTGAACTATAAAGGGTTAAGGCCAGACGTGAAGGCCTTCTTGGACCTGATGACCAATCCCTGCTGGCCATGTCGAACTGAAACGACCCCTTCCGTCTGGGCAAATTAATCCTAAAAAGAGCGTAGTGACTGAACCCGTTGAGCTAAATGATGTGCGTTGTTTTCCCTGCGATCATATCTACGCATTCCCTTTTCGGCGTACATGGCGCCTACGTCAAACAAAAACAAACCGGGGTGCGTTGGAGTACATCCGCCACCAGGGATGTGACGATAATAGCTCTACATTCAGATTGTATCAGGTAATTACGGCTACAGTCATTACTTTTATGTCTAAGTTTATCTGCAGAGGTGGGGAAACATTGCTCTGAGCAGAGATAATAAATGAAAGGCCCACATTAGCACTGGCTGCTCCGTCTCTGGTCGACGTTGTGCATTTATAGATACGCGTCTCTGCTGCCGCTGCCGTTTCTGTGACTCGTCAAATAAAAGCAATTAATCTTAAAAAAGGATCTCTTGTGAAAGAATTAGTCCTGATGACATTGGCGTGGAAAAAGTACATGCTGAGAAAAAAAAAAACCCCAAAAAAAAACCAACCAAAAACCAGCCACAGTGATTTTACTTTTCCTGTTAATAAACAATAAACCTTCTTTTCTTTAGTGGTTCAAGTGAATATTTAATGAAGTGTTTATGAGTCTGTATTTCCTCATCTAGACAATGACTCATGTATACATAAAGTCTGATTACAGAGCAGTTATAGTGTCCAGATAAACACTAGAATGGGCTGGATGTGTCATTTAAGTGACTGTTCAGACAGACTGGTTCCACTTTTATCCACCTACAGACACGCTCAAAGTATCCTTTATGCTTTGATTATGTGTAGTTCCTTGCTGAATTTCTTTGTGTTATGTACAATATGTCTTTATTATATTGGAGTTGGTTTGTGAATTTACTTGATATAATGTTTTGTTCATAATTTTTGTATCAAAGCTGTCGATGTGTTATTTAGCTGAACTTTAAGGGTGTGAATTTCCTTCCGGACTTGCCCTGTGAGGTTGTTTGTATACTTATCTATTAGCTTCTTATTTCTGCTTCCTTGTTTTGTTATTTTTGGCCCCATTTCCACAAAAGATCCCCACTCCCTCCTGATAGAACTGTCAAACTGAGGATCTGTAAAAGCACTGTGTAGTGGACTGTGAGAATGATGCATGTGATGGGACGGATCTGAGTATCAGTGGTATTTGGTGCAATTGGCTGGTTAAAAAAAAAAAAAAAAAGTCAAGAATGGTCTATATAATGGGGAAAACATGAATATCTGTCTTGTATCAGAATCAGAATACTTGTTGAACCCCAGGGGGAAAGTTTTGTTTGTTACAGTTGCTCCATTCAAGTAGAATAAAAAGTAGCAGGAAAGGTTCTGTTCTCTGTTCCAGTCCTGTGGTCTGGATGCAGGAGATCAACTCCAGTAGAAGTGGGCGGTACTTTCACAGGAGGAGAACTCAACTCATTCAGTCTAAGTCCATATATGACTTCTATCAGTGATCAATAGGAACTAGGTTGATATCTGTGACCATTTCCACATTATAAACCATCAACATATGGACCAGTAGAAGGAAAGGAATGTTTGTAATATTTCAAAAATTTCTTAAAAATCAAAATTTCTCAAAACTGAATAAACTTTGTCGACATTGTCCCAAGGAACGTGAAATGAATCTGACCAGTAGTTTCATCAGGGAAGATGTGTGAAGAAACTGCTAATGAAGACGCCGCCGAACACAGCGCCTTCACGGTAACTGTTGGCCATCAGTCGGTGAGTTCAAAACCTCACAACACTGAAGCAATTTTATTTACTAAAGCGTGTCCTGTTATTATATTTTTGTAAAGCGCAGTCTGAAAATAGGGGTTTGTAAAGCAGCCGACTGATCACAACAAGAAACTGAAAACTGCAGCGTTCACAAAGTCACCAAACTCTTTGAGAAAGTGTTCCTCCAATGGGAGACACTCACAGTTCGTGTCCTGGCTTTGCTGAGTCCTGTTTGCCCCGTGTTTGCGGTGTCCCCGGAGGAGGGTCTATTTGGACTAAACCCTGTGAAAATGTCCCATGAGGCCACAGGACTCATTAGGCGCGGTGACACCGTCGCTGCCGGAGGTGTCACCGGGAAAGCAGCTGACAGGTCCTTAAATGCAACACGCTTCCTGTGACCTGCTCGCCGCCGTTGCTGCTCTGCCTCCGAGGCCAATATGTCTTCAGTCATCACTTAAAACGAGTCCGCACCGACACACTCAGGTGAATCACAACCTCAAGCACAGACGCACACATCGCAGCAAACAGGGACCAGGACACACGGCGACCTCTGGAATAGATTTTCCAGATACTGATGTCAGCTCAGGACCTTCATATTCCCACGGTCATTAACGCTTTACCCATAAAGACCCAGCGCCACTTATCTGGCACTTCCAAAACAGTATTTAGTCCTGTATTTGCCTTAAGTGATTTATCACCATTTATTCTAATTTTATCTTCTGCATTTTGCAGGTTTTCAGTGAAAATCTGGTATTTTCCTGTATTTAATGTACTGATCATGTAGATGTTCATAAAAGCTCAGATTAAAGTTGAGGGTTATTATATCTGAAACAGAGAAAACTGAAGATTAAGTGAAGTTTTCAGTAAAGAACCAATGTTGTAGAAGAGGAAGGCGTTTCCACGGTAACTACGGAGCCTCTGAACATCCAAATGGGTCATATCTGAGTGGGTGGCCATGGCTCAGAAGGTAGAGCGGGTCGTCCAATAACTGAAGGGTTGGAGGTTCAAGTCCCGCTGTACTAGTCATGTGTCACTGTGTCCTTGAGCAAGACACTTGACCCACCTTACCTCCAGTGTCACTCACACTGGGGTGTGGTGGTGTATTGGTGGTGGTCGGAAGAATTGGCAGCCACACCTCCATCAGGGTGGCTGTGGTTACAAATATAGTTTACCATTAGTGGATCACTAATGTAAAAGCGCTGAAATGTAATCCATTATAACATTGATTTAGTTTTTTTACCCATGACTATGATTTTAAATGTTCTACCTCTAAATTTCTAAAATATTTTTAGTGCTCTGACTGTAAATAATAATTTTCTACCACAACTAACCATCTACTTCATATTTCACTGAGGAAGAAAAATCTCCCATTAAACTTGAAGGAAATATTGATGTTTCTAAACTATATGGACATAAATATTGGGACACGTGTCTACAGCTGTAAGATGTCCTGTTCATGAGGATTTGAGATAAAAACATCAATATTTCCTTAAATTTTAATGGAAGATTTTTCAAATACTTTAATCCATATAGTGTATTAGTTTATATATATATATATATATTTACTTTTATATATTTAGCAAGATTGATATTACAACCCATTTAGTTCCGTTTTTGTGTGTCTTTTACAGTTGTGCACATATTTCTTTTATTTTCTTGTTTTATGTGAAGAAAAGAGAATGATTAATAAATAAGATAAAGGTGGGATCAGTCTTTTTCAGAGTACTGTATATATGATGTATAAATCCAACAGAACTGGGCCACAGCTGCATTAACAACAGTAAAAGCTGATTCCTGTATTTGTGTTGGTCCGATGCCAGCTCATAGCGGAGCTTTGTAAGCAGCAGCGATATTTGCTCCACACACAGAATAATAGATACACATGAAGCATTAATAATCACCACCATGCGGCTGATTAGCCAAACGTTGCCAGTGCTGGTTCAGTGGATCGGTACCGTGGCCCGAGGCCGGTCTACTGACAGATGACTCCACACAGAGCGCAATAACAAACATAGGACATGGGAGGAAACATGACACCCGGCCCCACTCCCACTCCTTATAGGTAATCCATCATCAGTGTATGGAGCAGCTAACGTAGTAGAAACCATTCAGATGACGCAGACTTTTAACCCTATGAAACCATTTGTATCGTATTTGAGTCGATAAACAGCTGTGACTTGGTAATTTAGGAAAGATTGTAGATGAAAGTTAATTTGGAAATTTAACCCATAAAGACCCAGTACTACATTTGTAGCAGTTCCCAAATGAACATTTCTGTATTTTTAACCTTTCTTTAGGAATTTATCACCATTCATTCTAATATTATGCTCTGTATTTTGCATTTTGAAGTGAAAATGACATATTTCCCTATATTTAATTCACTAATCATGTAGATGTTCATTAAAGCTCAGATTACAGTTGAGGGTTATTATATCAGAAACAGAAAAAACTGAAGAAAAAGTGACTGTTTCAGCAAAATCTATCATTAACTGAACATGAATCAAGTGTCTCCATCCACTGTTATTGAGTGTTTCTGATAGAATAACCCTCAACTTTAATCTGAGCTGTAACGAACATTTAAATGATCAGTAAATTAAATATTGGAAAATACCTGATTTTCATTGAAAAAGCACAGAGGATAATATTATAATAAATGTAAAAATAAATACATGATAAATGACTTAAGAAAGGTTAAATAGAGAAAAAAAATTCATTTGGGAACTGCCATAAAAGTAGCACTGGGTATGTATGAGTTAAATACAATAACAAGCTAAACTAAACTAAACTAAACTAAACTAAACTAAACCCCTGACTACTGACACTGAGCGTTGGTTCCCACTGCATCTGTTGTCCTGACGGAGACCAGGAAGCATCCACAGAGAACCGAGCTTGGGCCAAACTTGGTACTCCTCCTTAATGAAGTGCAACCTCCTGAACCCAAACATCATTCATCATCCTCATCCGTTCGCGTCTGTACCCCATGTCTGTCCATATCTGACAACACAGCTCCAATGTCTTCCACCGGAGGAGAGGAAACAGAAACAGGCTGCCTTGACCCCACTTGCTTTCTGGCTTTTGCTTTATTTGGCACCAAACCCACACTTCTAATTTCCTGTCTATTAGATGGCGATCAGACAAACCTGGGTCGTGTCTGATTTTCATCTGGACTTAAAGCGTAAACAGAGTCCGTCTGCTCTGCTGATTTATGCTGCTTTATGCCTCGTCTTCTCACTTCACATGGGGGTTAGTTTTACTCCAGCTGTGCCATAATATTTACAAGATAAATCGTTAAGTTGTGTTTAGTCTGTGCTCAGATGTATATATGCATTTAGGTTCAGCACAGAGTTATGAATGGCTCACATTAAAGTCCTATACGAACCCAAATGTTTTTGTTGCTTCAGAGTGTAAAAAATACACGAAGAGAATATGAAGAAATAAATTACAGAAATAATTAAAATGATTGTTTGATCAGAGATACTACTGCTTCGAATTCCTCTTGCATGAGGAGGGGTAAGGAGCAAAGCAAATTATGCTTGGAGATAATTCTGAGAAACTGAAATCTGGCGTCAGATGTGTGATATCTTCCATATGGCGCTGCGCTGTTTTACAGCTGTAGCATAACTAAATAAGTTGAGCATATCCAGACATGGTTCGGCATAATATATGAGGACCGGCCGCGCTGCTCAGTTTCCTATGTTTCTACTTTATTACACTGACAAATCCATTTATAATTTTCTCAGATTCTTAACATAATAAATGACATCAGTGGTCGAAGAAAGAGTTAAGGCAACATGTTTGGACCAGGTCTCCTGCAGGTTCAGATGGAGCTTCAAACACATGTTGGATGTGTTTTATGTTTGAAGGGATGGAGTGGTGTTTTGTCAGAGAGCTGGTGGTGAGTGGAGGGCGATGAAAACCCTCAGGAGGTTTACATGGAGTGTTGGGAGTACCGCGTTACAAAAGTAATGCATTAAAAACAAAAAACAGCAAGACCGTGAGACCTTAAGGAATCAAAAATGCATCTGTAAAGTTCTATTTCCTGTTGGTGTTCAGCC